>APFE030688399.1:0-47217 GCA_000404065.3 Pinus taeda
AAAAATGACTAATCTCTCTTGTGGCCCCCTGTGGAAAGAAAACAACAAGTGGGAGATTGTTGGGTTGTGTTATATTCTTTCCACATAGTTAACAGGGGGTTTGAGGGGTACCCGTAACCCCACTTTATGGGGTCTGGGGTAGTGCCCTGCAAAATTTTGGTTTTGGACTCTATGTTAGGTTGGGCAGACCCACCTATGGTTTTGTGCATGATTTTCGCACATGTTTTTTGGACGCGATGGTTTTCGGTCCATGGTATTGGATCGATGGTTTTTCGGTCCAGGGTATTGGATGCTTCGGCATGTATAAATATGTATTGTAACATTGAAAGGAACATAATGAAAAATCAAGCTGGTAGTCTCGGTTTTGAGATCCAGTGGGAAATCTCTATGTATATGTATTTTATGTGTTATGCTCTCGCATTTTTATTTTTCCTGTGATTTAGACTTCATATGCAGGTAATTTCTGTACGGGGTTAAAACCTACAGAATCTTCACTCAATCCTTTCAGAGGAAAATAACCAAAATGTTCACTTGCGAGAACAACAATTTTGTGAATGGCTAATTTTAAGTTCTTCTACAACAATCTAATTTCGAATATTATAGGAAATATGAACTCATGAAATCATAAGTCCATTTATAAAATAAATTCTTACCACCAACTTTCAGTAGCTCCTAAATTGCATTTGGCAAGAGTATCACTTTCCCTCGTTTCTTGTTTGCTTTGATATAAAATGGGTCATGCCTATGGATTGTCACTCTTTTAGGAAGAGAAGCAATTGTCCAACAAGGAAACTTAATTGCATGACTCAAGCCACCGACACTATGGTTTCCATTGGAAGGTATTATGACTATACCTAGAAGAGAATTGTCAAAATTAGTAACTCTTTTCCATCCATTAGGTGGAGTGGAAATTATATTTATAAAAAAAGGCATGCTAACACAAGCAGTCATGATAACAAAATTTCTACAACTATCGTTGATCATCCTTCTTACATATTTCTTCAATCTCTTCATTGTCCACAAGGAATAGATGATCTCCTTCTCTTATGACATTGATATCACATATTTATGTAGAATCTTCACTCAAAAATTTCACCGACAAATAACCAAATTTTTCACCTATGAGGACAACAATTCTGTGAATGGCTAATTTTACGCTCTTCTACAACACTCTAATTTTGACTATTATATGAAATCTGAAGGCATGAAGTCATGAGTTCATATATAAATGTTTCATTTATGTTTTATCTTTTATTAATGTTTAATGCTGTAAAAACCTCTGGTAACACCACCCCTCCAAGTCGTTCCTAGGTTTAGAAAAGTGTTAAGAGTTATAGCCCAAAGGAAAAGAGACATCACCCCTCATTTAGGTCATGAATAAATAGAAGATGCCAAGTGGGAAGCTCGAAACAAGTGGCAATTTATGGAGGAAGATGTTGCTTTGTGGGTTCCTAACATTTGTAACACTGCATGTACTAGGAATATTGAATACATGTAGACCATGGAGGAAGATGTTGGTTGGTGGGTTCCTAACAATGATAATACATGTACTAGGAATATTCAATACATGCATACCATGGATCTATGTTCACACATAAAACCATAATGTGTAAGGTTCTCGTCAAAATAAACAAAGCACATGAAGAAATACTTCTCTGTGCTGATTCCTACAACAAGAAGTCAAAAAGATAGACCATAAGCTCAACAAGTTGGTAAAAAAATTGGCTAATCTAAACCTTAAAAGTAGTAAAGAGGAGGATCTAGCCCTAGTTCCCTTCTAGGTTAACTCTCCCAATAGGAAGATAAATTTCCATCTTTTGCTTTTTATTCTCCACTACTAGGAACAACTTTTCGGTTCTATAAGTCTTTTTTATTCTTTAGTTATTACAGTTAATCTCAATTATTTTTTTAGTTATATAATCATGTTTTACTCTATTTTAGGACTTCCTTTCAAAACTTTGAATATGCTTCTTTGTTTCTAGTGTAGTTTTCCCAGTAGGAATATATTTTTTGTAAATATTTATAGTATGTGAATGCCTAATTTATAAAAGAAACGTAAATAAAATATTAAAAAAAAAAACATCTTTTAATATCAACAACATGTTATGTATATGGGCAGAAAGTGAGTAAAAAAAATATTATTACCTAATAGGTGTATTTTTTGTATAAAAGTATGAGGAAAATGTATTCTTTAATCTTTAAAGTAGAGTTAATCACTAGCATTTTAAGAAGATATTTAAATGGCATTCACAAATAAAATATTTCAACCTGCAATAAAATATTTCAATATTAATTATATTATAATATAGAAAAAATAATTGAAATCAAATTTTTTTTTTTCCATTACACTAATAAATTCTTTCTCTCAGCGTTGAACAAAATATAAATGAATAATAAAAAATATTTGACCATAAATATTTCCCTAAAAATTCTTCAAACAGATAAATTAAATAAAAAAGAGAAAACCAAGTCCGAGTAAATTTGACCAAAATATTTGCCAAAAACGCTCATCTAACAGCTACTCTATGGATTAGAAAACTATCTTACCTATCAAGTGTCCGCTGAGTTTTACCTTCATATATAATGATATTACATTCTTCGAAATCTTTTGGTTGCCGACCTGTTTATCTACCACTTAACGGGAATGAAATCAATCATAATTGCAGAGTGGTTCAATGGATGTAATTGTCAAACAAACCAGAACGACTGACTACGTCGAAAGAAGCAGGGTGCTACTTATTTGGCTTGGTTGGGTGATTCTGCTCACGATTTAACGTGAATCTGCAATCAACGTGAATCTGCAAATATATATTTTGACAGATAACATGATGGCTAATTGATTAAGTAAAACTAAAACTAGTTGATTGGTACTATTTAAGTAGAAAAATAAATAATAATAAAATAAAAGTTTTATTTTATATAAATAGATATTTTTGGGTTTTATTTTAATGATTAATATAATATATAAATAAGATTATGGTTAGAAATATGCCATTAATATATAATCAATCACATAATATAATTACATGGTTAAATATATATGTAAAATAATTATTTAGATATATAATAGAAATTTAATATTAATAATAATTAAATATATATTATTATATTACATTTTAATATTATTATGTATAGAATTAAAATATTATTAATATAATTATAGTAATACATATATTATAATTTTAAAAAATATATTATAATTAATAATAATTAATATTTTATTATATTATTTAATATTAATAGTATATTAGTTTTTACTTATGGGTTTTAAATATGATGTTTGAATAAAAGTAAAAAAAGTTAAGTATTTAAATAAAGATTTTATCACATTGGGAAAATTATATTAAACTTGAATACAAACACAATATTATAGAATTAATATTAAACATCCAATATTTAAACTTAATACAAAAAATCAATATTAAAAAATTTATTGTTAAACTCAATATTATAAATTCTAATATTAAAATCCATTATCATAACTTTAATATTAACCTAATATAAAACTCATAATCTAATATTATAAACCATAATATTATATAAATCGTAACTCTTATAAACTATAATATTAAAGCCAATATTAGAAACCCAATACTAAATACTAAACCCCATGTAAAACCCAATATTATAAAACCAATATAAACCTAATACTTAATTTAATATTATAAACCTTAATATTAAACCCTAGTTTTGTAATGTTCCAATGTAATGTTGAAAAAAATGCAATGTAATGTGACATTGTGACTATGATTATGAGGTTGATTGTCCCAATACGACAATGTTTGTCATAATATGACATTGGATAGATTCTTTTACCATTCCAATGACACAATATTGAACCCTAATATTAAACCAAGTATTATAAACCTTAACTTTATAAAACCTAATATTGTAAACTCAGTATTAAACACAATATTATAACTCTAATATTAAACCCAATATTATAAATCTAATATGATAAACCCTAATATTAAACTCTAAAATTAAGCCTCGCATTTTGAACTTTAATTTTCTAATGTCACAATCTGAACTTGAATAAATTGCAAGGTAATATAACATTACGATAATGCTTGTCACATTGATTGAGACATTGTGACAATGTGTTTGACAATGTGGCATTGGATAGATTTATGTACCATTTCAATGTCACAATATTAAACCCTAATATTAAATGAAAATTTTTAAATTCTATCATTATGAAACTCAATATTATAAACCCTAATATTAAACCCAATATTATAAAATGAATATTAAATTCAATATTAAGCTCTAATATTAAACCCAATATTATAAACCCTAGTATTAATCCCAAATGTTAAAATGTCCCAATGTGATATTAAATAAATTTCAATGTAATGTAGCTTTGCGATAATGATTGTGAAATTGATTGTCATGTTGTAACAATATTCCTCACAATAAAAAATTGGATAGAGTTTTGTGCCATTATGACGTGACAATATTAGACCATAATATTAAACTAAAAATTATAAACCCTAACATTATAAAACTCAATATTATAAACCTTAATATGAAACCGAATATTACAAACCCCAATATTAAACCCTAATATGATAAAACCAATACTATAAACCCTGATATCGAATCCAATATTAGAAACCATAATCTTAAAATCAAGATTATAAACCCTAATATTATAAATCCAATATTATAAATGCTAGTATTAAACCAAAAATTAAACCCAATACGATATATCCCATATTAAACCCCTAATATTAAATCCAATAATATAAACTCTAATGTTATAAACACAATATTATAATCCCTTATATTAATCCCAATGTTATAAATCCTAATTTTTAATCCAATATTAAATGCCATATTATAAATCATAATATTTTTTTTGTAAGTTCGGCATGACTACATCTTCATCATATTCAATATATCACCTTCGGGGTGATGAATTGAACTAGTGAATTTACATTTACATCAAAAAATATCTTAATAAATCACTTGATCACCATCTTAATATAAAACCCAACATTGTATATCTTAATATTAAAAACTCTGTATTATAAACCCAATAATACCAATATTATAAACTAATTAAATAACCATAATATTACAAATAAATAACTCTAATCCCCAATATTACAAATAAATAAACTAGAATAAATAACCCTAACATTATAAAAAATTAAACTAATATCATAAACTAAATAAATAAAATAAACTAACCCGGATCTTTAGTTACATATGCAAATATATAATTGTTTTAAAATTAACCACTCAGTGGTTCATATAGACTTACTTTATGGGAATGTAGTAGTCATGTGGACTTATCTTTATGGGAATGTTGCATTTTAAAGAGACCAAAACCGTGGAACCTTAAATTCCATGGATTCAAGTTAAATTCCACTATCGTTTTTAATGCACAAACATTTTCGTTATCTGTTGACATCGTGGATTCAAGTTAAATTCCACTATCAGTTTTAATGCACATTGTTCATATAGACTTACTTTATGGGAATGTAGTAGTCATGTGGACTTATCTTTATGGGAATGTTGCATTTTAAAGAGACCAAAACCGTGGAACCTTAAATTCCATGGATTCAAGTTAAATTCCACTATCGTTTTTAGTGCACAAACATTTTCGTTATCTGTTGACATCGTGGATTCAAGTTAAATTCCACTATCAGTTTTAATGCACTTTTTCATTATATATCGACATCGTGGATTCAACTTAAATTCCACTATTAGTTTTAATGCACATACATTTTCATTATATGTCGACATCGTTTAGTGATTGAATTAGTTTCATAGTGAATTTAAACTAGGAACAATTTATGGATATGGATACGAGTATCTATAGCTGTACTACGAGTTTAATTGTGATGGACATGGAATTTCTTATGATGGTTTTCAACAGTCATCGCCTCCAACCTCTTAAAGGAAATCCATATCCAGCAAAACTTAAGGTGACAAAAAATTTAAGATTTCAAAGGACAGGAAATTTGGTTGAAATAATAATTTCAACTGTAGTATTATTTTATCTTGCGATGTGATGAGATCGCAGATCGCAAATCGCATGATTGCACCTACCCCGTTTGTTCACTTGATTTTTGCGATTGCGATGTTGCGATGCGATCTGATCGCATATCGCAAATCACACCAAATGTTAATGCTTCGTTTTTCTTTTCCGCCGAATGCGATTTAGCGATGTGATCAAATCACATATTTCAATGGTTGAAGTACAGGCCTGCAAAATGAATTTGACGTGGAGTAAAAGTTTCACTTTTGACCATTAGTAAAACAGTAAATGTCAGTAAAACAGTAAATGTAATTTACTGTGGGTTGGTAAGTTTTGGTAAAGATTTTAATTTTATAGTTTTTTATTTCACGGGAGTTTTTGTCTTAGGGCATAAGTAAAAACAATATGTAATGTCATTTTTTTTAATGTTGTTCTGAGAATGTAATGAGCGTGAAAAATACGCACAGCAGTGCGAAGTAAAAGAAAGAAGAGCATGCAGCAGCAGTGAATGTAATTTTTTGTAGTTGAAGTCTGTTTTTACAGCAGGAATGTAAAAGAGATTTTTACACACAACAGTGTAAAATCTCAGGAGGAGATAGAGTATTTTTTGTGTTGAAATGTTATTGGTGAATCCCTCTGAGAGAGAGGAAGAAATTTGTAACTGAAGGAGTATTTTTTTTGTTGAAATGTTATTGGTGAATCCCTCTGAGAGAGAGGAATAAATTTGTAACTGAAGTTGCCTTTGATTAATGAATACAAGTTTTATTTTGTAAGAGGAAAAACTCTGTCTGCTCAGATTTTTTTTTAAGACTTCCCTGTGCTAAGATCATGTAGAGAAAATAGAGCATTGTCTCTGTGTTTAGTTAATCTGTTTTTGGAATTTTACCAGAAAAATTCCCAGCTAGTGGTATCAGAGCTAGTCCAGGTTTTTTGAAGGTGTCAAAGAAGCTGAAGGAAGGTTCCTTTTACTACAGCAGCTTCTCCAGCAGAGTGAAGACTCAGTCAAAAAAATGATCTAGGTATTTCTCAAAGTTTTTGAGTAGCTTTTGAAGACAGACAATGTTTTTTTTAAATACACAGTCAAATATTTAAAGCATAGTTAAGGAGTGCAAGAATGGCTAGCACCAGCACCAGCACTAGCATGAGTATGTTTAATACTCAGCTCCCACATTTTAATGGAAAAAACTATGACTATTGGGCAATAACCATGAGACCCATGTTTGCCTCACAAGATTTATGGGAATTAGCTCAAGCTGGGTTTGAAGAACCAGCAGATGAAAATGAGTTTAATAGATTAACTCAGGCAGAGAAAGATTTGTTGAAGAGAAATAGGAAGAAGGATTCCAAAGCTCTCGTACTTTTGTATCAAGCAGTGCATGAGAGTGTGTTTCCAAGGATAGTAGCAGTCAATAAATCCAAAGAAGCATGGAAAACTCTCAAGACAGCCTATCAAGGCATGAAGAAAGTGAAGACAGCAAAACTACAGTAGCTAAGGAGAAATTTTGAAAACTTGTGCATGAAGGAGTCAAACAATATTGACTCTTTCTTCACACATGTGATTGGTCTGGTCACACAAATAAGATCTCATGGAGAAACTCTTGAAGAAAGGAGGATTGTGGAGAAACTATTGAGGGTCCTTCCCTCAAAGTTTGATGTGATTGTCACCACCATAAAAGAGACAAAGGATCTCTCAAACTTTTCAGTTAATGAACTTCATGCATCACTGATAACTCATGAGAAGAGGTTGAGTAGAAATGAAAACTCATCTCTAGAGTAAGCCTTCATGACCCAGATGTCCTTTGGAAGAGGAAGAGGTCAGGGCAAAGGAAACAAGAGAGGAAGAGGGAGAAGCCAAAACAAAGGTGGAAGAAACAATTCAGCAAATGCTCAAGGAAGAGGCAGCTATCCAAATCAGAACCAAGGCCAAGGCAGCAACCAACAAAGTGAACAATATCATGCTCAAGGACAAAGGCATGAAAAATCTAATGTCCAATGCTATTATTGTAAAAAATATGGGCATTATGCAAATGAATGTAGGAAGAAGCAACATGATATGAGTAATAGATCTAGTGCAAATATCATAGAGAAAATATCAGCGAAAATAATGTTTAATTAGCTTGTAACATGGCTGAAACAAACAGTGAAGATATATTGTTTCTAGATTCCGATTGTAGCAACCATATGACAGGAAACATAGTCTTGTTTTCTGCTTTAGATCAAAGTGTGAAGTCACAAGTCGCACTTGGGACTGATAGTAAGATTTGTGTTATGGGAATATGAGAAGTTAAAATATTTACAAAGAAAGGTGAAAAGAAAACCATAGAAGATGTCTATTATGTTCCTGGAATGAAATGTAACCTTTTAGGCATATGGCAGCTTGTTCAAAAGGGTTACAATGTTTTCTTTGTGAATGATGTATGCACCATCATGGATAGAGCACCCAACAAACGATGTATTGCTGAAGCGAAGATGACGAGGAACAGGATGTTCCCTCTCAGAATAAGGGCAGATTTAAAAAATAAAGAAGTAATCGCAACAGTTACCCAAGAGGCTTTCCAAAGCGTACCAAAGGATGAAAATTGGTTGTGGCATTTGAGATTTGGACATCTCAACTTAGGAGGTTTTAACTTGCTGAGCAGAAAAGGAATGGTAAGAGGATTACCATTAATAGAGAAACCGGACAGCCTTTGTAAAGGTTATATATTGGGAAAACAACATAGAGAAAGTTTTCCATTTGGGAAAAGCATAAAGGCAAAGGCACCCTTAGAAATTATCCACTCAGATTCATGTGGACCAATGCAAGCTCCATCACTTGCAGGCAGCCAATATTTTCTAACATTGACTGATGATTTTATTAGAAAAACTTGGGTTTATTTCCTGAGGAACAAAAGTGAAGTGTTTGAAAAATTTCACAATTTCAAAGCACTTGTGGAAAATCAAAGTGGGTTGCGCATCAAAGTTTTGAGAACTGAGAGAGGAGGTGAGTACATCTCCAAGGAATTCCTACAGTTTTGTAGGGAAAATGGAATACACAAGCAATTTATAGCAAGGTACACTCCGCAGCAAAATGGAGTTGCTGAAAGAAAGAATATGACTATCATGGATATGGCGAGGAGCATGCTAAAGGCAAAGAATTTGAAAAATGATTATTGGGCTGAAGCTGTAAATTGTGCAGCATATATTTTGAACAGGTGTCCTACAAAAGCAGTCACGAACAAAGTGCTGAAAGAAGCATGGAGTGGGAGAAAGCAAGGAGTCGCCCAGATGAAAGTTTTTAGATGTGTGGCTTATGCACACATTCCAGATCAGCTAAGGAAGAAGTTGGACAACAAAGGGGAGAAATGTATCTTCATTGGGTACAATGAGGAATCCAAAGCTTACAGGTTGTATATCCCATCTACCAAGAAGTTTTTTGTGAGCAGAGATGTCCAGTTCATTGAGGAGGAAGTTTGGAATGGAAGCATAGAGAAAACAATAAATGTTAAGAACTGTTTGCCTCATGATGATGATGATGAGATGGCTGAAATGCATCCCCAAATAGCAGTGCCAACACAAGGGCAGCAAGAGAGACCCTTAAGGA
Organism: Pinus taeda; assembly: GCA_000404065.3. NCBI lineage: Eukaryota > Viridiplantae > Streptophyta > Pinopsida > Pinales > Pinaceae > Pinus > Pinus taeda. The sequence goes on from APFE030688399.1 coordinate 9,570, forward strand.
GAAATGAAAGTGGTTCTCCAAGCACACCACAAGGAGGAAATTCAAGTGCTTCCTCAAGCACTTGCACACCAAATGAAAGAGGTAAGAAATTCAGAAATTTAAGTGATATTTATGAGCAAGAGGCAACAAATGAAGGTATGAATTCTTTTTTTGCATTATATTGTCATGTTGATGACCCTATTCATTTCGAAGATGCAATTAAATATAAGAAATGGATAGAAGCCATGGATGAGCAGATCAATGCCATAGAAAGAAACAAGACATGGGATTTGGTTGAGCTACCAAAAAGTAAGGAAGTCATTGGAGTCAAATGGGTCTATAAGACCAAGTGAAATGCTGAAGGCAAAATTGAAAGACACAAGGAAAGGTTGGTTGTCAAGGGATACAAGCAGCAATATGGGAGAGATTATGAGGAAACTTTCGCACCGGTTGCAAGAATGGAAACCATGAGAGCAATGTTGTCCATAGCAGCACAAAACAAGTGGAAAGTTTACCAAATGGACGTGAAGTCAGCATTCCTAAATGGAATTTTAAAGGAGGAGGTCTATATTAAATAGCCTCTAGGCTATGAGAAGAAAGGCCAAGAACACAAAGTATGCAGATTGAAGAAATCTCTTTATGGACTGAAGCAAGCGCCAAGAGCGTGGTACAGTAGGATAGATTCCTATCTACTGGAAAATGAGTTTGACAAATGTGAGGGGGAACCCACCGTCTACATCAAAGAAAAGGATGGTAAGATTTTAATTGTAGTATTGTATGTTAATGTTGTAATTTTTTCAGGTAATGATGACTACCTCATTAAAAGTTTCAAATTAGCCATGAAAGAAGAATTTGAGATGACTGACATGGGTTTGCTGAGATACTTCTTAGGAGTAGAAGTAGATCAAAATAAAAATGGAATTCTTATCTCTTAAGCAAGATATCAAAATGAAGTGTTGGGTAGATTTAATATGCAAGAGTGCAAGGCAGCGATCAGTCACACGATAATGGGATTAAAACTCAGCAAAGAGGACAACAGCAAGGATTTTGATCCTACCTTGTGTAAGAGTATAATTGGCAGCCTCATGTATTTAACTGCAACTAGGCCGGATATAATGTTTGCTGTTAGCTTGATTTCCAGATTCATGGAGAGGCCAAAAGAAGCACATTGGCAAGCAATAAAAAGAATTCTGAGGTATGTCAAAGGTACTAAAATGTTTGGAATTTTATATACTATTTCAGAATGTTCAGATTTAATTGGATATACTGATAGCAATTGGGATGGAAGTGGAGATGATCGAAAAATCACTTTCGGTTATGTTTTTCAGATGGGTTCAGGAGCCATTTCATGGGCTTCTAAGAAACAACTTATAGTGGCATTGTATACAGCAGAGGCAGAATATGTGGCAGTTACGGCAGCAGCATGTCAAACAGTTTGGATGAGAAGAATGTTAAGGAGCTTAGGACAAGAGCAAGCAAAAGCAACAGTGATTTTTTGTGACAATAGCTCAGCTATTGCATTATCAAAGAATTCAGTGTTTCATAAGAGAACGAAACACATCGACACATGGTTTCATTACATCAGAGAATTGGTGAATAATGGAGAAATCAGTTTACAAGATTGCAGCACTCAAGAACAGGTTGCACACATTTTGACAAAGCCTTTGGGACAGAAAAATTTTGAGTTTTTAAGAAAACGTTTGGGTATGACTCATAAACCAGCACTTGAAATTAAAGCGGAGTGTTGAAATAATAATTTCAACTGCAGTATTATTTTACCTTGCGATGCGATGAGATTGCAGATCGCAAATCGCATGATTGCACCTACATTCGTTTGTTCACTTCATTTTTGCGATTGCGATGTTGCGATGCGATTCGATTGCATATCGCAAATCACACCAAATGTTAATGCTTCATTTTTCTCTTCCGCTGAATTCGATTTTGCGATGCGATCAAATTGCAAATCGCATATTTCAATGGTTGAAGTACAGGCCTGCAAAATGAATTTGACGTGTAGTAAAAGTTTCACTTTTGACCATAAGTAAAACAATAAATGTCAGTAAAACAGTAAATGTAATTTACTGTGGGTTGGTAAGTTTTGGTAAAGATTTTAATTTTATAGTTTTTTATTTCACGGGAGTTTTTGTCTTAGGGCATAAGTAAAAAAAATATGTAATGTCATTTTTTTTAATGTTGTTCTGAGAATATAATGAAAGTGAAAAATACTCACAACAGTGCGAAGTAAAAGAAAGAAGAGCATGCGACAGGAGTGAATGTAATTTTCTGTAGTTGAAGTCTGTTTTTACAGTAGAAATGTAAAAGAGATTTTTACACACAACGGTGTAAAATCTCAGGAGGAGACAGAGTATTTGTTTTTTGAAATGTTATTGGTGAATCCCTCTGAGAGCGAAGAAGAAATTTGTAACTGAAGTTGTCTTTGATTAATGAATACAAGTTTTATTTTGTAAGTGGAAAAACTCTGTCTGCTCAGAATTTTTTTTAAGGCTTCCCTGTGATAAGATCATGTGGAGAAAACAAAGCATTGTCTGTGTTTAATTAATCTGTTTTTGAAATTTTACCAGAAAAATTCCCATCAAATTTCTCCTCATTTTTTTGTTAGATTACTCATGCGATCCAATTAGTGGGATAAGAATCTGAACAACATACCTTTCAATTAACCTCCCGTAAATCTGTTCGAAAATTCACTAACGATTTATGGCAGTTGATGCAATTGATTTTGTTGTGATGTAATGATTAATTATATAGAATTACAATCCAATTCAGAGAATTTCAGAATTTAAGTATGTCCTGAATTCTATAACACTACGGATGTGTACTATACCTCAGTTATTACTTATTGGATTAACCAAATATAAACTCCTCGTTGATACATAGTTTTCCTGCGGATGCTATTAATGCTAACCCATGCCGTATTGTATAGCCAATGAACCCATCAGTTCATAGATAACAAGTTAGTGAACTATTTGATTCGTAGGAAACAAATAAGTGACTGATAGGTTTACGAATTCAACTCTTCAATACTAAAGATGTCATATCTTAGTCATACCTACGTTATTCCACTTGTTAGTTCTCCTTTCACCCATAGTAATTTATATTTATTGCGATTGACCTGGCGAGAGATTATCAAAACCTGTTAGCAGTCACAGCCAACAACAGGTCGGTAATTAATTCAGATCCGTGCTACGAGGAGGAGAGCACTAATAGTTCTATACATTAAAGACCATTATCAAGTGTTTTTTATTTTTTAATCAAAAAGCGTAAATTCATTGGTAGGGTGAATGCTTTGGATTCTACAACGTAAGAGGGAACTCCCCACCCCAGAATCGTGAAGGATAAATTATGATCAAATAGATGATTCATTTTGTACGACTCGAATTCTTGATTACCATAAAAGTGAACTATTTTTAGTATGAAAAAAAGCATTATATTCAATTTCCAAAATGATATATATCATCATAAATGATACCAACATATATTAGCAGTTTCATTGATACCAGATTCATAATATGGAGAGTCATCTTTATCTAATATATGTCTCCGACTCAACAGAACATGGAGAGTCATCTTTATCAAATATATGCGTCTTATGCACAGTGATCTAAACATATTTACACTGCATGCATATGATCTAATAGAACATTAGTCCAGAAATGTTAGTACTATTCAAGAAAGATATACCAAAAAAAACATCACAAGGAATTAGTCATTGTCCACCAAAAAAGCTTCATAGAATAATCCACTAGAAGTAGCATTATGAATCTAGGGAGTGTAGAAATTATCGTGGCAATGGTAGCACCTCGATGTCCATGTTCTTTTGCCTATATCGATCTCGACGTCAATTCCATCCAGCTAATGCAATAGTCCCATCTTCAAAAGTCCATCCGCAATTTGGTTAAAATTCCATCCAATGTGCTTAATCGTTGAGTCCTTGAAAGAGCCCCAAAGATGTTCGATTTGATACAGCAAACCATGGAGTGTGGGTTGATAATTTTTTGCATATCTCATGACATAGTCGATGATAATCTTAGAGTGCCCAAAAATGTGAATTTTAGGGATGTTCAGATATTTAGTGAACAAGCGTAATCCCCATAGTGCCATGGCTTCTACCCTTGTGTTTCGTGCCTCTGCTAGAAACCCAATGTACCCAAAATCCTTGTTCTAGAGAAAAAAGGATCAAGAAACTGCATCTACATATGCTTCTTTGTGATGCTCTATTAAAGAAGCTAGTTGGGTAGGCTATCCTCGGGCCAGGTGGATTGTGTTTAATTTTCTTAGGCTCCATGCCCGATTGTGAACCGATAAAGAAGCATTTTAATATGGGGTCGAGCACATGTAATACATTTTCTCTGAAATTTTTAAAAATGATATTATTTCTCCATCTCCAAATCTCCCAAAAGAGTATAGGGGGGATATTGTGCCAAGAAATATTTTGATTGCTCCACCATCTCAAGCAGTGAGAAATATAGTTATACTGAATATAATGGAAACAAATATGACCAACAAGGTTTTGCCAAAGTTGAGCAACCATAGGACATGTTAAGGATATGTGGAGATTGTTCTCCTCTGCATCCTTGCAAAGTACACATATCCCCGACCCATACCAATGCCTCTTCTGGACATTTTCCTACGTTAGATTTTTATTCTTCCAAAGGAGCCAAAGAAAAAGAATGATCTTAATGGGGATTTTGGATTTCCAGAAATTAAAGAACCATCATACCTCAAAGTGTTATGTCTCTTGTCGGCAGAGCGTGAGATATGTATCAAACACCATAACACTCCCCTCCTTCATTTCACCTGACTAGGTGATATTTTCCCTACCAACATCGTGACATACACTAGCGATCTACAAGCCAATTCTCAGTTGATCCCATTCTTGCAGCATCGACTTATCCAGACCCAAATCCCTTGCCCATTTCCAATTAGGACATCCATCTTGCCAAGTCAATACGACCTATTGCCAGAAGAAGATGTCATGACTGTTTAAGCCATGTAAGAATCCATCAAGTAGATTGTGGGCAGCTTCAATTCCCAATATTTTATTCACACCAATAATAATGCGGTGACCGGTACCTAGCTTCTAGGAAAGTTGCAGAGGAATGCTATAATAGATTTTAGAAAAATTGAGCTAAATGGCTAAACCCGATGTGATCTCAATGCATCCCCTACGTAGCCACATAGTAAAATCGAGGTCCTTCAGGTACTTGTGTCTAATGATCATGCCCCAAGTGCCATCGCCAAAAATACCTCTCCACAATGATTTGATTAATAAATCTGAGCCGAATCTCCTCAAATTCAGAATACCCCGTTCACCCATATGCTTCGACATGGTAAGGTGGTCCAACTTGGTAAGATGGTATTTATTCTTATTTTTCATGCCAGATGAAATGAATTTTGCCATAGTCCCATTAAGTTTTTTAGTTATGGTGAGAGGCATATGATATAAGTGTTCTCAGTACACTCCCATCTACATGGTCAAAGCTTTTGTCAAAGTTATGTGACCCCCTATAGATAAGCATCTAAATTCCTAGCCATATTTTTTTCATAGAATCTATCCACAAGCAACATCTCGTCGTTAACCTTGTAACTACATGGTTTAATACGGAATCCAAGATATTTCATGCGCCCTGATAATACATCTGAAGCCACACCAAATACTATTTTTATATATGCAAGAACCTCCATATCACATATGCTATGGAATATTGTGGACTTCTGAAGGTTCATGAGTAAACCAGAAGCATTTCCAAACTTAGCAAAAATGTGAAAAAGGTACAACCAAGCGAACTTGTTGAGAATCCTCATGATAAGCACATCGTCGATGAAGAAACTATGCGAGATATAGATGTCCCAGCCAAGATGCAAGGCATGAAATTGGCCCTCTGTCACAACTTTCTGAATATGGAGACTCAACCCATGCATTAACAAAATGAATAAAAGAGGAGATAGTAAGCAACCTTGTCTGAGACCTCTCCTAGCCTTCAAGAATTCTGTAAGATAACGATTTATAACAACAATGTAACGGAAATGTGTAACACAAGAAATAATCCATTTGGTTGTTCAGGCTTCTATTCCAATTTTGTGAAGAACCAGTGACATAAAACCCCAATCAAGAAAATCAAAAGCCTTTTGTAAATCAACCTTCATAATAGCAACATTTAATTTCTTAGTATGGATTGAGTGCATACATTCCTGAGCAATCGCCATTTTATCATGATTCTGTCAGTTTTGCAGGAAGCCAAACTATTGTGGGGATATATGCTTACACATTGTGTGTCTCATCTGGTTTGCAATGGTTTTAGAAATAATCTTGTAGACAAGATTACAAAGAGAGATAGGTTTGTAATCCGAGAAGGTCGAAGAGGGAGTCCCTTTCGGGATCAGTGTGATATATTCGGAGTTGATGTGGAGATGAATAAAACCCCTGGTCCTCGATTCCTCCACTATGTCAATAAGTTCCTGTTTTATTAGATCAAAAAAGTGTGGGAAGGGTTCCACAGTCCATCCGTCAAGACCAGGACTCTTATCCCCCTTAAAAGATTTCAACACTCCTAGGATTTCATCCTCTGAAATGGCTTTATAGAGAGATAAATTTGCTTCCTCATCGAACATGGATGGAAATAGTTCAACGCCCCAACTCTAATCCTCTCACCAAACCAAGTCCCTTTGACAGTATGCTTTATGAAAGTGTAGAACAACGGCTCTAATAATGTCTTGCAACGTCTGAATATTTGAGCCATTTGCATTAGAAATCTCCCAAATGGAGTTAAGCTTCCTCGTGTAGTTAGCATGCCTGTGAGAAAAATTAATATTTGAGTCCTCTTCTCGTATCCAAAATCTTTGACGGATTTTTTTAGCAAATTTAATTTCGAAAGTATTTGAATACTTTTATGATAGAAATGTATTTAGCACTATCAAAAACTATTTTGAAGCTTAACAAATATAACCCTAATTTCCAAAAATTTCATTAAATTTTTTCAAATTTCTATTAAAATTATTTAACTATAATCTTAATTTCCAAACAGTTCATTAACTTTTCTCAAATTTATACTACAATTTCCACGTTGTTTTGACGAGGGAAATCGTGACATTGTTATATTATGGCTGAAACAAAAACCAAGAGGTGCCCACTCATAACATCCTATATATATATATATAGAAAAGAAGGTTCGAATGTTGTGAATGTTGGAAATTTCTGGTGATTCCAGAACAAAAGAACAGAGAATAATAATCTGTTTCTTAACACAATGGAAATAAAAAAAATTGATTTCTGAAATGCCAGAGTTTTACATGCACAATAAAACTTGTATTCATTAAAAGACTGTTGTTACAAAAGATTTGTCTTCCTCTATCAGAGGGATTACACAGGAACGCTTCAGTTCCACAAGAAAAAAATTCTCTGCACTGCTGTGCATTACCTCTCATCAATCATGATCATCGTTTTCTGAATATATATATATATATATATATATAGCATCAGTTTACAAAATATCTCTACTAACCTATGCGTGGAGGTGTCTTAATTAACCACCAACCACATTTACTATCAAATATAATCTTTGATACAATCTGTTGATCTTAATGAACAAAATCGGCTTTTCCTGGTGCTCTGCAGTCCTCCTCCGACTAGGTGGTATATAATATGGAACATGCTCCATCACTGATTAATGGTCGAACTGCTCGAGGCTGTCCTATTGTCACTTTGTCCATTCTCTTCTTTAAATGCAGTGAGTGAGAAGTAATGGCGCAAAGTGCTGGATACAGCCTTCTTCCTCCTTCGAGAACACAAAACAAGTTAAGGGCGTAAAGGTAGTATGGCGGTTGTGTGATTAGGGAAATAATAAATAACGGATGTCAGATCCATAGATAAATGGTGGATATCACATCGGAAAAGGTATTGACAGGTGACAAGGATGGCAGGGAACGTGCACAAGGCTTATCGCGCGGGTGAAAACGTCCGACGTGTTGGAGAACTATAATTTATGCGATGTACGATTGACATTGTGATCGCAATATTGCATCGACGAAAACAAATGGGAGGGTGTAGCTTTGACACTGGTGGGTGTGATTTGTGATCTGCGATAATATCGCATCGCAAAATCACAATCGGCAAAAAGGCACAGGATGTAGCGAAGGGAAACAGGTCGTGGACACGATTTGCGATATGCGATAATATCACATCGCAACGTCGCATTGGAAGAATTCAAGGGAACAGACGGAGGTAATGGGTATGAATGCGATTTGCGATCTGCGATAAGATCGCATCACAAATTAAAATTGTGCTGTAGTTGAAATTATTATTTCAACACTCCCCTTTAATTTCAATCGCTAGGTTATCAGTCATAACCAGACATTTCCTTAAAAACTCAAAACTTTTTTGTCCCAATGGCTTGGTTGGAATGTCTGCAACCTGCTCCTGAGTCCTGCAGTGTTGTAAAACAATTTCTCCATTGTTCACCAATTCCCTGATGTAATGAAACTTTGTGTCAATGTGTTTCGTTCTCTTATGAAATACATAATTCTTGGATAATGCAATAGCTGAGCTATTGCCACAAAAAATCATAGTTGTTTGTGCTTCTTGGCATAAGCTCCTTAATGTCCTTCTCATCCAAACTACTTGACATGCTGCTACTGTAGCTGCCACATATTCAGCCTCTGCTATAGACAATGCTACAATAGGCTGTTTCTTAGAAGCCCATGAAATAGCTCCTGAACCCATGTGAAAAACATAATTGGATGTGCTTTTCCGATCATCTACACATCCAGCCCAATCACTATCAGTGTATCCAATTAAATCTAAACATTCTGAAGTAGTATATAAAATACCAAATCATTTAGTACCTTTAACATACCTCAATTATTTTTGCTGCCTGCCAATGTGCTTCTTTTGGCCTCTCCATGAATCTGGAAATCTAACTAATAGCATGCATTATATCTGGCCTAGTTGCAGTCAAATACAGTAGGCTGCCAACTATGCTCTTGTACAAACTAGGATCAAAATCCTTGCTGTTGTCCTCTTTTTTGAGTTTTTATCTCATCACTGTCGGAGTGATCGCTGCCTTGTTGTCCTACATGTTAAATCTTTCCAACATTTCATTAACATATCTTGCTTGTGAGATAAAAATCCCATTTTCATTTTGATCTACTTCTATTCCTAAGAAGTATATAGCAAACCCATGTCAGTCATCTCAAATTCCTCTTTCATGACTGTTTTGAAATATTCAATGAGGTAGTCATCATTAGCCATAAAAATAACACCATCAACATATAACACAACAATTAGAATTTTACCATCTTTTTCTTTGATGTAGAGGGTGGGTTCTCCCTCACACTTTTCAAATCCATTTTCCAGTAGATAGGAAGCTATCCCACTGTACCACGCTCTTGGCGCTTGCTTTAGCCCATAAAAAGCTTTCTTCAATTTGCACACTTTGTGCTTTTGGCCTTTCTTTTCATAGCCTAGAGGTTGTTCAATGTAAACCTCTTCCATTAACACTCCATTTAGGAATGCTGACTTCACGTCCATTTGGTAAACTTTCCACTTGTTTTGTGCTGCTATGGACAACATTGCTCTCACGGTTTCCATTCTAGCAACCGGTGCAAAGGTTTCCTCATAGTCTCTCCCATACTGTTGTTTATACCCTTTGACAACAAGTCTTGCCTTGTGCCTTTCTATTTACCCTTCAGCATTACTCTTGGTTTTGTAAACCCATTTGACTCTAATGACTTCTTTACCTTTTGCTAGTTCAACCAAATCCCATGTCTTGTTTCTTTCTATGGCATTGATCTCCTCACCCGTAACTTCTATCCATTTCCTATCCTTAGTTGCTTCTTCGAAATGAATAGGGTCATCAACATGAAAATATAATGCAAACAAATAATTCATACCTTCATTTGTTGCCTCTTGCTCATAAATGTCACTTAAATTTCTAAACTTCTTACCTCTTTCATTTGGTGTGCAAGTGCTTGAAGATGCACTTGAATTTCCTCTTTTTAGTGTGCTTGGAGAAGCACTTTCATTTCTCCTCAAGGGTGTCACTTGTTGCCTTCCTATTGGCACTGCTGTTTGGGGATGTATTTCAGCCATCTTTTCATCATCTTCATCATGAGACAAACAATTTTTAACATTCATTGTTTTCTCTATGCTTCCATCCCAAGCTTCCTCCTCAATGAACTGAACATCTCTACTCACAAAAAACTTCTTGGTAGATGGGATATACAACCTGTAAGCTTTGGATTCCTCACTGTATCTAATGAAAATACATTTCTCCCCTTTTCTATCCAACTTCTTCCTTAGCTGATCTGGAATGTGTGCATAAACCACACATCCTAAAACTTTCTTGTGGGTGACTCCTTGCTTTCTCCCACTTCATGCTTCTTCCAGCACTGTGTTCATCACTGCTTTTGTAGGGCATCTATTCAAAATATATACTGCACAATGTACAGCTTCAGCCCAATAATCATTTGGAAAATGCTTTTCCTTCAACATACTCCTCGCCATATCCATGATTGTTGTAGATCTAACCCAGAAACATATGAAAATATAAATAAACCCAAGAATAATAAGATTGAAATAGGCATAAATGATTCACTTTATTGATCAAACCCTTAAGGTAGGGCAACACCATACATTCACTCCTTAAGGAAGGAGAACACTCCACAAGCCATATGCTTGTTCATACAATATTCATTGACATTATTTCTTGACTTCTTCCATGTGGAGTCTCTAGCCTCTATATAGGCCTCATACATGCAATACCATGGATCATTACCATGGTTCCCTCATACCATCCACTAATACCATGGGCCCATTACATTATTACTAACTAATTGTGGTCCCTTACATGATATGGGTTAACCAACTTATTTATTACTATGGCCCATCTCATTATTACATTATTACCTTGGGTACCTCCCTTGGTACCCCATATTATCCCCCCTAGGTATATAACAATGATTGTCCTATTCTTCTTTTCAACAACTCCATTTTGCTGCAGAGTGTACCTATCTGTAAATTGCTTATGAATTCTATTTTCTCTATAGAACCGTAGGAATTCCTTGGTGATATACTCACCTCCTCCATCATTTCTCAGACCTTTGATATGCAGCTCACTTTGATTTTCTACAAGTGCTTTGAAATTTCGAAATTTTTCAAACACTTCACTTTTGTTCTTTAGAAAATAAACCCAAGTTTTTCTAGTAAAATCATCAATGAATGTTAGCATATAGAGGCTGCCTCCTAGTGATGGAGCTTCTATCGGTCCACATACATCTGAGTGGACAATCTCTAAGGGTGCTTTTGCCCTTATGCTTTTCCCTGATGGAAAAATTTCTCTGTGTTGTTTTCCCAAGATACAACCTTCACAAAGGTTGTCTGGTTTCTCTATCAATGGTAATCCTTTTACCATTCCTTTTCTACTCAACAAGTTAAGACCTCCAAAGTTGAGATGTCCAAATCTCAAGTGCCACAACCAATTTTCATCCTTTGGTACGCTTTGGAAAGCCTCTTGGGTAACTGCTGCAATTACTTCTTTATTTTTCAAATCTGCTTCTATTCTAAGAGGGAACATCCTGTTCCTTGTCATCTTCACTTCAACAATACATTGTTTGCTGGGTGCTCTATCTATGATGGTGCATACATCATTCACAAAGAAAACATTGTACCCTTTTTGAACAAGCTACCTAATGCTTAAGAGGTTACATTTCATTACAGGAACATAATAGACATCTGCTATTGTTTTCTTTTCACCTTTCTTTGTAAATATTTTTACTTCTCATTTTCCCATAACAGAAATTTTACTATCAGTCCCAAGTGTGACTTGTGATTTCACATTTTGATCTAAAGAAGAAAACAGGGCTATGTTTCCTGTCATATGGTTACTACAACCAGAATCTAGAAACCATATATCATCATTGTTTCTTTCAGCTATATTACAAGCTATCAACACATTTTCTTGGCTGATGTTTTCTCTAGTGATATTTGCACTAGATCTATTATTCATATCATGCTGCTTCTTCCTACATTCATTTGCATAATGCCCATATTTTTTACAATAATAACATTGGACATTGGATTTTTCATACCTTTGTCCTTGAGCATGATGCTGTCCACTTTGTTGGCTGCTGCCTTGGCCTTGGTTCTGATTTGGATTACTGCCTCTTCCTTGAGCATTTGCTGGACTGTTTCTTCCACCTTTGTTTTGGCTTTTGCCTCTTCCTATCTTGTTTCCTTTGCCTTGACCTCTTCCTCTTCCAAAGGACATCTGGGTCTTGAAGGCTTGTTATAGAGATGAGTTTTCATTTCTACTCAACCTCTACTCATGTGTTATCAGTGATGCATGTAGCTCATCAACTCAGAAGTTTGAGAGATCCTTTGTCTCTTCTATGGTCATGACAATCACATCAAACTTTGAGGGTAGGATCCTCAATAGTTTCTCCACAATCCTCCTTTCTTCAAGAATTTCTCCATGAGTCCTTATCTGTGAGACCAGACCAATTAGATGTCTAAAGAATGAGTCAATATTGTTTGACTCTTTCATGCAAAGATTCTCAAAATATCTCCTCAGCAACTGTAGTTTTGTTGTCTTCACTTTCTCCATGCCTTGATAGGTTGTCTTGAGATTTTTCCATGCTTCTTTGGATGTCTTGGCTGCTGCTATCCTTGGAAACACACTCTCATGCACTGCTTGATATAAAAATATTAGGGCTTTTGAATCCTTCTCCTATTGCTCTTCAATAGATTTTTCTCTACCTGAGTTAACCTATTAAACTCATTTTCATCTGTTGGTTCTTCAAAACCATATTCAACTAATTCCCTTAAATCTTGTGAGGCAAACAGGGTAGTCATTATTATTGCCCAATAGTCATAGTTTTTCCCATTAAACTGTGGGAGATAAGTATTAAACATACCCATGCTAGTGTTGGTGCTGGCCATTCTAGCACTCTAAACTATGCTTCTAATACTTGACTGTGTTTTTTTAAAATAACTCACTGTTTCTTCAGCAGCAACACAAAAATTAACTTGAGAAATACCTGGATCTTTGACTGAGTCTTCACTCTGCTGAGCTTCTCCAATAAGAAATCATTCCTTCAGCTTCTTTGACACCTTCAAAGAGCTTGGACTAGCTCTGATACGACTGTTGGAAATTTCTGGTGATTCTAGAACAAAAGAATAGAGAATAATAATCTGTTTCTTAACACAGCGGAAACAAAAAAAAAATTGATTTCTGAAGTGCCAGAGTTTTACATGCACAATAAAACTTGTATTCATTAAAAGATTGCTGTTACAAAAGATTTGTCTTCCTCTATCAGAGGGATTACATAGGAACGCTTCAGTTCCACAAGAAAAAACTTCTCTACACTGCTGTGCATTACCTCTCATCAATCATCATCATCGTTTTTTGGATATATATATATATATATATATATATATATATATATATATATATATATAGAGCATCAATTTACAAAATATCTCTACTAACCTATGCGTGGAGGTGTCTTAATTAACCACCAACCACATTTACTATCATATATAATCTTTGATACAATCTGCTGATCTTAATGAACAAAATCAGCTTTTCCTTGTGCTCTGCAGTCCTCCTCTGACCAGGTGGTATATAATATGGAACATGCTCCACCACTGATTAATGGTTGAACTGCTCGAGGCTGTACTATTGTCACTTTGGTTGTTCTCTTATTTAAATGCAGTGAGTGAGAAGTAATGGTGAAAAGTGATGGATGCGGCCTTCTTCCACCTTTGAGAACACAAAACAGGTTAAGGGCGTAAAGGCAGTATGGCGGTGGCATGCTCAGGGAGAGAATAAATAATCGTTGTTAGATCCATAGATAAACGGTGGAGATCACATCAGAAAAGGTATTGACAGCTGACAAGGATGGCAGGGAATGTGCACAAGGCTTATCGCGCAGGTCAAAAGGTCTGACGTATTGGAGAACTATAAGTTATGCAATGTGCGATTGGCGACTAACACTGCGATCACAATATCGCATCGGCGAAAACAAATGGGAGGGTGTAGCTTTGACACTAGTGGGTGTGATTTGCGATCTGCGATAATATCACATCGCAAAATCGAAATCGGAAAAAAGTCACAGGACGTAGCGGAGGGCAACAGGACATGGACACGATTTGCGATATGTAATAATATCGCATCGCAACGTCACGTCGGAAGAATTCAAGAGAACAGATGGAGGCAATGGGTATCAATGCGATTTGCGATTTGCGATAAGATCGCATCGCAAAGTAAAATCGTGTTGCAGTTGAAATTATTATTTCAACAGTGAAGAGATCCCCAAGTTGTGAACAAATGCCAAGCACACTGGTTCTTCGTCTCTCATCGCCCCCTGCATGAGGTGTCGAAGCTCTATTCGATTTTTCTCGCTTTCAGTATTAAATCCTCCGGCCAGCTTCTATAACTAACAGATGCAGAAGCTTACTGAGCTTATTGTTTTTCTTCACCACCTGTAAGAGTTATCACATTTCTGTTCAAATTTTCTAGCTTTCCATAGAAAATCCTTCGGCCAGCTTCAATAGCTCAACAATATAGAACATTTGCATTAAAAAGCCATATAAAATATCTGAAGCATATAGATTACTTTGTCATAATTTTATTTTTCAAATTTTGCATGGATAGATTCACTCGCTTATAAGTTTGGTATCCAAGCATGGAGGCCAGGTAAACTGAAGCCAAGTGAACAACTTTGTGTGTATATTCTTTCCTCTTGTGATTTCGGAATGTGTGTCTACTACCTACACCTCCAAATTTATTAAGTAACCTACACAATAAACACCTATACCCGGTTGGATACATATCTAGTCCGCATATTACACTTTCTTTCCTTAACCATTTCCCCTTCCCACGTAGTTGTAATTCCCTACAATGTTAGCTCCTCAAGCCCATATAACATTGATTAAATTTTCATGTTTCTGGACAATATTATTTAGTTTGTTAAAGATTTCAATGTATTGGGTGCCTTTTACATCCATAGTCATAGTAGTGAATGTCTTCATATGCGAACAAAATTCCATTCTTTTTGGATATTTCTGAATTATCTCTTAGTCTATTTTTTTGCTTCTTTTCCAACCTTGTTTTCAATTTTTTTTGCTTCTTGTTTGACTTTTATTAAAACCCTGTTTTCATTTTTTTGCTTCGTGTTTGACTTTTATTAAAAACTTATGGTTACAAGTTTCTACAACTATGACTACATAGAACATCTTAGATCTATTCAACATATCATTTGAAGATGTAATCTGCCCTACATTTCTTCAGCGTCCCCTTAGAAAGGTCTTTGCTTGTTTCACTATACCCATACTCATCATTGCTCACCATCTTGGGTCAGCTCTCTCCAATGTTCACATACCAAAGGCTACTATAAAATTCCAAATAAATAGAGCGATAATTTTTTTAGAGAATAAGTAAGATATAGATAAAAATCCTTAGAAAAAAATACCTATAAATCTCTTAAGTTGACAAAAGTCACCTCCACTATTAAATACCAATTCTTAAATGGAAGCAATTATCAATACTTTGTAATAAATCCTCCCCTATCCTAACATTGTACTCTGGGTTAAAGCATACCATTTATTTAAATTGTACCATTTATTAGAATGGTGAAGATAAGGTTTGAACATAAAGGCCAAGTCATGATGACTCAAAGCCTCATCTTACTCTCAGCTCGTTTCCTCATAAACATGTGTGGAAGAACAATAAAACCTCTAAACCACTATATTGTCTTGCCTTTAAATGGAAAAAAAAACTCTTAATAATTCATTATAGAGTCTTTGTTCAAAATAATAGCACTTAAACCTTTAGCTTGGGGGAATATCTCCTACCCCTACTCATTTGTTTAGGAATACACGTCCTCTAACTTTCCTCACATGCACAAAATATTCCTTCCATCTGCAGCACTTTTCTATCTTTTAATATAAATTTACAATTAGTGTCCAAGCTATTAACATTGTGATTTCGCCCACTTCGAGGTTGGACACCATTGGAGTCCTTTTACATCAAAATTCATTTCATGATTTCTAGCTTGTCATTTTCTATTCATGAGAGGAGAATGTTCAAAGGTTGGAAGATATTTCAGTCTTCCACTCCCATCAACCTACCAATGGACATTGCAGAGAGATCGACATCGGTTAACAATGTAACGAAAGCCAGTTTCCACTCAGGCATAGTCGTCATCCTCGCGGCGTTGCTCTATTCTGTCATGTACGCACTGGGTGTGAGTGTAAATGTGTTAGAAAACCTGCATAGATGAATCTAGCTAGTAAAGGTTGAACACACAGCTTTGCAGAGCAATAGCACTAAAAGAAAATCGAAAGAACAAAAAGAATGATTCAATTAGAAAATAGGCTGCAATGTTCATGATATAGCATTACTGGGTGAAGATCCCAAGGTAATGCACCATAGTGGTGATCAATGATAGGACTCAACACCTACAACAAGTTCCAGAGAGAACTAGCCAGTTGCGGAGTGAAATGAGGAGCAAATCATAGAGTAAATCATGCAGAAGAACTAGCCAGTTACAGAGTTAAAGAAGGATCAAATCAGGGAGTAAATCATGCAGAAAGGATCTTGTATGTAGTCCCATGCTCTAACTAAGTGTCCGCATGTGCCAGTAATGAAGGTCCTAGGTGTGTAGTACATCCAACACCCCCCCTGAACACCACTATGGGGAAAAAATAGAAAATGGGCCCTGGCAACTAAGGCCAAAGGTTGCCCAAAATACACTGGAACTTGTACTAAAATTGAGGAAAGCAGGAAAACCTCGTGGGAAAACTCCCCCTTCAAATTACAATGTAATCAAAAGAAAAGAGGAAGAAAAGATAGCTACTAAGAAACTGTGTCCTTCACTCCAAGATGATTGCACAGAGAGCGAAACTTCTGCTCAGTGAATGCCTTGGTGAATATGTTTGCAGTCTATTCTACTAAAGGACAGAACTGCGAATCAATGACCCGATCATGTACTAAGTTTTTGATGTAGTGCATATGGATCTCTTTGTGCTTCATCTGCGGCCACTATACTGGATCCCTACAAAATTTGAGCGTGCTTCGGTTGTCACACCAGATGATGGTGGGCTAGTGGAACTGGGTGCCCAACTTAGTGAGGAAGTGTTGTAGCCATAGAGCCTGAATGGTCGACTACTCCTCTGTACTTGGCCTCAGCTGAAGAGAGAGCAATAACAACTTGCTTCTTGCTCGACCAATAGATAGGGCTAGACCCTTGACTGAGTGAATATCTAGAGGTGGAATTGTGATCAATGTTGTCACCTGCCAAATCAGAATCTGTGAATCCCGAAGGTGATGGTGCCCTGCACATATCGGAGGATGTGCTTGGTAGCATTCTAGTGTAGCTCAAGCGGTTCCTGCATGTATCTGGAAACTGTCCCTACTGCATATGAGATATCTGGTCTGGAGTGGATGAGGTACAGTAAGCTCCCCACTAGTTGTCGGTAGAGAGTACTGTCAACTAATGGAGTGCCACCTCCATCCTCAAGGCGGACCCAAGACAAAAAAGGATTCGGTGCTGGCTTGTATTCAGTCATGTGAAATCTATCGAGGAGATCACGTGCATACCTAGCCTGAGAGAGTTTGATACTTGTGGCATCCTGGCTAATCTCAAGACTAAGAAAGAAGTGTAATGGACCCATGTCCGTCATTAAGAACCTATCATGCAAGGCCCTCTTGACTGCAGTAATGGATGAAACCATGTTGCCAGTGATCAAGAGATCGCCTACATAAAAAACTAAGATAAGAAGAGAATCATGTGTCCTGAGCATGTAAACATTCGAATCAGACTTACATCTTTCGAAGCTTTGTGATAAGAGAAAAGAATCCATCTTCGCATACCAAGCTCTCGGGGCTTGGTTAAGGTTGTAGAGAGACTTCTTTAGTTTGTAGACCAAAGATGAGTCTTGAATGAAACCCTGTGGTTGTTCCATGTAGATCTCCTCAGATAGGTCTCTGTGATGAAACACATTCTTCACATCCATCTGATGTACTTCCCACCCCTGGGCAGCCATAATGGCAAGTGCAAGGCATATGGAATCCATATTTTCTACTGGAGAAAAGGTCTAATCATAATCAATGCCATGCACTTGCTGGAAGCCTTTGGCTACTAGCCTAGCATTTTTTTTGGTGATTTTCCCATCTGCAACACTCCTAGTTCTGTAGACCCATTTTCATCAGACAAGTTTCCTTCCTGAAGGAAGGGGGACCAGATCCCAGGTCTGGTTCTCGAGGAGGGAATTATGATCCTCTTCCATGGCAGAATGCCAAGAGGGATGCCCAACAGCCTCAGGATAAGACTGTGGATCAAAAGACTAAACCGAATTACAATGCGAGGATGGCGTTGGTTCAGTGGAAGTGAGGGAAATAGGAGGCTCAATAAACTTTGAGATAGTCCTCCGTGGATCAGAATTATCCTCCACAAGACCATTTCTAGAAGCTGGGTGGTCTTGCGCATATATCTCACATAAGCTCCTTGTTCTCTGATTTATGACAGGGGAAGTTGATTCACTCCTGGAAGCCCAATCTGGGCTTGGATGTGGATCATGATATGCATGCACTAGATTTTTATCTGAATATTCTGTCTCTGCATCTGCATGCTCTGTATCTACATCTGAGTGTACTGAGTCATCATCTCGGACATGAGGTAGATAAAAGGTGTCTGCATGTGGCAATTGAGGTGCATGTGAGAGACTTTCCTCAAATTTGACACTTCGCTCAATAATGAGCTTGTTCGTAGAGGAAATCAGGAGTTGGTATCCCTTCACACCATCAGGGTATCCAACAAATATGCACTCAATGCTCTGTGGATCAAGAGCTTTCCTCTTTTCATAGGGGATCCTGGCCCATGGTGGGGAGCCAAAAACACGGAAGTGGGTGACCTCCGGTTTAATGCCGCTCCAAGCCTAAAAGGGGGTATGATCCTTGACAGACCTATGAGGAGATCTGTTCTGGATGTAGTTAGCACAATTAAGTGTTTCAGCCCATAGCTTATGAGGCATTGACTTAGCATGCAGCATGTAGGAAACCATCTCTTTGATAGATCGGTTCATTCTCTCAGCAACTCCATTCTGCTGCGGAGTGTATGGAATTGTGTACTGCAACTGTATGCCAAACTCATGGCAAAGGTTCTGAAGGGCCGTGTTAACATATTCCCCCCATTGTTTGTATGGAGGGCTTTGATCTTTCTATTTGATTGTGTCTCAACTAGTGCTTTGAAATCTTGAAAGTGCGCAAAAACTTTAGATTTGTCCCTGAGAAGATACACCCAAGTATACTGTGAGAAATCATCAATAAATGTAAGCACATACCTTGCTTTGTTGATGGAAGGATGAGGAAAAGGCCTCATGAGATCACTATGGATCAGATCTAGAGGAGAGGATGCTCTGTGAGTCTTGCCAGTGTCAAACTTTTCTCTAGGATGTTTGCCAAGCACACACCCTTCACAAACGCCTTTTGAGAAACTGATATTTGGCAAGCCTTCCACCATCCCATGCTTTCCTAGCTGCTGCATATACCTATAATTTAAGTGACCAAACCTCCCGTGCCAAAGCCTACTACTATCATCAACATGTGTAAGCAATAAGGAGGATTCAGATTCAATAAATTCAGAAAATGTATACAATCTGGCTCCATTGTTTACCTTGTCGGTTTCAATTTTGGAGCTGCGATGTAGGTCATATATGTTCACTGCATCTGAAGTGAATTCCACTCTCTTTCCAGGGCCGGAATAAGTGATCTGATAAACTAAAAGTAGGTTTACCGAAATTTTTGGAGCATGAAGCACATCTTCAAAACATCCATGTAAAAGTTCCACTCTACATTTCCCGGTGACCTCAATAGTTGAGTCATCTCCCATAAGGATGGGAGGTCCTCTGCATGCATCCAAAGAGGAATAGACTTCCTTTGCAGCAGCCATATGATGTGATGCACCAAAATCTATAATCCATGCATTAGGGGAAGAATTAATTGCAACTAAAGCATGAAAATTGTTACCTTTCCCCTGTGGCGGATCCTTAGTTTTCTTCTTAGCGCCCTGAGGGATGTCGTCCCCAAGGTTGCGCTTCTGAAGGATTTCTACCATTTGGTAAATTGGTTTCTTCATACAGGAAGATTCCATATGGAATCTTCAGTGACAGTAGGTGCATTTGTCTCCTTTCTTCACTTTCTCATTTCTGGAGCCGGAGGAGTCATTGAAGGGCTTGGTGTACCCTTCCTTCTTCGGATGGGAGTGCGCTTTTCCCTTGTATTTTTGCTGCTGATTTTTCTAATTTGAATCGGATCTGTGATTTCTATTGTGGCTACCATGATGCACAGCAAGTGCATGCGCTTTTGGAGGTTTGATTTTCCCCATGCTAATGAATTTATCTTGCTCAAAAGTAAGCGACTTCATGAACTCTTTGAGAGGAGGCATAGTGTAGGATTTACTTATTGCAAGCCTGACTGAATGAAATGTAGACACAAAGACGAAGTATTTTGGTCTGATCTTTGACATAATAGGGAGAACTTGGTGACTCTCCTCCTTGGTTTTGTCAATTCCACAACCCTTGAGTTGCAGCAATAGATCATTATATTTGGTGAAGAAGTATTGAATTCTTTCATAGTTTCGTGTATCCAATGACAACAAATCCACTTCGAGTAGATGTCCTTTCATCTCATCCTATTTCTCGTACATTTCCTCAACCTTTTTCCAAATTTCATTGGGAGGATTGCAGGCAGATAGATGAAACTACAGTTCTGGGGAGATGCACATGCATATGGATCCATGGGCCTCATCCATGGAGTTGAGTTACTTGGATTTCTCTATGGCTGAAGTGGGTTCCACTTCTGCAGCCATGGTAATCCTGTACAAACCTTTCTGACAAAGGTATCGAGCCATTTTGTCCTTCCATTTGTAATAGTTGTACAGTGTTAGGACCGATGCTTTGGGAAACTCCATTTTTCTGTCGATCTTCGATCTCCAAGCTGTAATACCTGCAAAATAAAGTACTAGTTCGCCTTTTATCTAGCAACCTATAGGCTCTAATACCATGTAAATGAGTTAGAAAACCTGCACAGATTAATCTAGCTAGTAAAGGTT
Source organism: Pinus taeda (assembly GCA_000404065.3). Classification (NCBI taxonomy): domain Eukaryota; kingdom Viridiplantae; phylum Streptophyta; class Pinopsida; order Pinales; family Pinaceae; genus Pinus; species Pinus taeda. Next base: position 30,675 of record APFE030688399.1, read on the forward strand.
GAACACACAGCTTTGCAGAGCAAAAACACTAAAAATCGAAAGAACAAAAAGAATGATTCAATTAGAAAATAGGTTGCAATGCTCATGATATAGCATCACTGGGTGAAGATCCCAAGGTAATGCACCATATTGGCGATAAATGAGAGGATTCAACACCTACAACAAATTCTAGAGAGAACTAGCCAGTTGCAGAGTGAAAGGAGGAGAAAATCATGGAGTAAATCATGTAGAAGAACTAGCCAGTTGCGAAGTTAAAGAAGGAGCAAATCAGGGAGTAAATCATGCATAAAGGATCTTGCATGTAGTCCCATGCTCTAACTAAGTGTCTGCATGTGCCAGTAATGAAGGTCTTAGGTGTGTAGTACCTCCAACAGTGAGGGCCGCGACACGCTATAGAGTGCATTGCAGACCATCACGAGAGTTGTCCGAGCCAGAAACCGATGTTGGTGTTGGAGGAGCTAAAAGTGACACCGGATAGAAATACGATATAAAAGCACTGCCTACCACTGTGTGTGGTAAAGTGTTGCCCCTCATAGCCATGGATTTCCCTATTTGCTTAACAGAATTCGTGGAAGGAGAAAAGGTGAGAGTATTACCAGAATGCTCTAGAAGTTTCCACGTAACTTGCATTGATAAATGGGTGGTTTCCAATCCTTCTTGTCCCTCATGTCAACATTCTCTACTTCATGTGGTGGGATAAATCATCAGCGGTAGTTCAACCAGTTGTTTAGACCACTCAAAGCACCCAAATGCATGTCAATGAAAATAACGAGAGTGTTGTAGAAAATCATGCCCTTTAGCAATCCAACGGGAGTGTTGTAGCATTTCTTACCACTCAAATTTCCTAAATATTTTGTATTTGAAAAATGATTAAAATCAACCAAGATTATGTTCAGGACTGTTTTATACCCTTTGTGACCATTAATTTACAAAATTTTCAGCTGATAATTTCCGTATCAATCAGGAGTAACGACATCATATTTTTTTACCAAATTCAGTTGTTGATTCGTTAAGCATTTGGTCAATAGTATTAAAAAATTATTGTGAGTTAAATTCAGTTTTTCAAACCTTTTATGCTGACTGAAAAGCTAATTTCATACCGAATCAAACTATTAGCTTGAAGTACTCATATGTTGGAAAAATCACCGCACCTCTATAGAATCCGTAATTTCCACCCTCGGGATCCTAGTTACTGGCTTGTAATGTTTACCAACACCTGCGGGTTTTGGTGTAACGGAAAACCTCCACATGGTATCAGAGCTTGGACCCAGGTTCGATTCTCCCAAGCTGCGTTTGAGGGGGGGTGTTGGAAAAATCACCGCACCTCTATAGAATCCATAATTTCCTCCCCGGGGATCCTAGTTATTGGCTTGTAATGTTTACCAACACCTGCAGGTTTTGGTGTAATGGCAAACCTCCATATCATATGATCATCAATTTCAGCGGCCATCTCTGACCCAGAGAACGCACAATATCTACTCGAACACCTGCAAAATGTATTCAATTATATTCAAAACAATATGAGGATTATCCAATAACAACAAGTTCATCTCAAAATCCCGAATGAACCTTTTCAATTAATTATTACAGTAAATTTCCTACGAAGCACAGACAACATTGCCATTGAATATCTATATTCTAAATGGTTCCAGGTGAAAGCGCGTTACATCAAAATTCTGGCCCATATGGTTTGTTCAAAATAAACACGGAATTATTTTTTCTGAAGTAGGCGAAGTAAAATATTTAGAAAAAAATATGGGAAAAAATTGTTTGACATATTATTGCATGACATAGATTTCAATATGTTGTATGGTCCTCGTTTTATTGTAAACCAATATTGCTCGATCCATATGGATAGTGGATATTATTGTGAGAAAGGATGGGAAGCATATCGATTTTAATATGGTGAATGGTCTGCGTTTTATTATAAACCTATAAATCAACATCACTCGATGCCTTTCGAATATTGATCACTTGATCCCTTTCGAATACGAGATATGACCATGGAATTGATGCCTTTGTATCCTTTTGGATTTATAAACCTATAAAACAGGGTTTTTTAGAAGTTATAAGTAGCTTTACAGATCTGCCAAACCTATCAAAATATAAAGTTACCATACTCTTAACCTATAAATTTTTTTAAAATATTTTTTCGTCATGCTTGTGAGTCGCCATGCCATAACGTGTAACATTATACATAATTTCAACAAGTTCGCATTGCACACGACATACCTGCCAAAAATAGCTTGTATATTAACTTGGACTGAAATAATAAGCCAAGTCAATTGACCAAGTTCAAAAGAAGCATAGGACACATGACTAACCAAGTATTAGTTTCCAGTTTGACCATACATTGCTAGTCTTCGGCTCAGCTACTTCTTAGACTGGAACTTCATTAGTCCAGTCAATAAATCCAATGAGAAGCGTAACTGCATCTTCCTAGTCAAAAGGTGAAATTGTTTCCACAACAGGGCTCTCTTTATGAACTGACGCTCTATAAGAGCTAGGGACAAGCATTCAGCCTGCCATTGCGAGACACCCAGACATCGAGCAACATGCAAAACACACAACCACTATGTGTGCCCGTCTGCCCACCTGTTCGCATAAGACATTAACAAAGGTATTCATTATTAGTTAAAGCTTAACAAATCTATATATTGTGTTAAATCCAACTATTTCAATTTTTAGTTAACCTTTTTTTTTCGGTTAAAGCTGAACAAATTTATATATCGTGTAAAATACAACAACGATTGGAACAATATTTAATCTGTACCATTTCCCTTTTTAACAAACATATATGGCATGCAAAATTTAAATTCAATCGGAACAATATTTTCTTTGACATTTTGTTTTCTCTCGAACTATATCAACCACATTGTGTAATAGACAGAAAACAATAATTCATCGAATGCATCTTGTTGCAAAATGTAATCCATGCACGGGAAGGCCTTTGTATTTCTAAAAGAAACAACCAGATTAATTCTCGGTGTGGCGGTAGGCATAGGCATGTTCACCATGGCATAATCAGACGAGTTGAAAATGCATGCTATGGACCAGATCGAGGGGTCGGTTCTATATATTGGATCACTTGCCCTTTAACTTTCCAACGGGAAAAGTGTCTAGCTTGGCAAATTCATTTTTTGTTTGATCTTATTCAGCTATGATGTAAGTCCTTAATTTCTTTAACGTAGCTATTATGCACTAAATTGATTTTTCTAGGCGAGGATACTAGACATTGGATTGACGAGCTTGTTCAGCTGCAGACTAATGGCTTTGTTACATAACATTGCGCTAACTTCATTGAATAAATTACTATGGATGGTTGCTCAAGGTTAAGGATATGGTAGCTGGAAATCTGTCCATGCCATCGTAGATTTGGTTCAACATTTATCGGGAAAAATAAAATTCACTACACTATTTATGGATTGAATGCTAATTTGTGGTTAAATAAATCGACCTAATCCTTAAAACTTGATAAAAAACAATTTCTATTTCTATAAAATTTTGTTCTTAGCTAATATGTTTCTAATCAATTTCTTTGACAACAATGCGGTATATCTATTAAATGCAATGATTCTATACTAGACAACACAGACCCATCTAAAACCATGTCTGATATTCACCTGGAGTGTGTGAACCTGGTGGACTTTTGTCTCGCAACCAGGTCCGGAGATGGTTTAGATGGGTCTCTGTGCTAGTTTATCATGTTCTGACCTTGTACATGGATCTCCCATTGCCAAAAATGATGTCTATGGATCCTTCAATGTAACACTCCTTGAAATAATGGCGGCCTTCGTCGTCACATAGTGTATACTGCGCACCATAACCCTTGTCCCCAGATATTCTGAATGCAACTCCTTGCCATCCTTCCATTCCAGGCATGGGTGATGGAGCTGTGTTCTGCATTGACATTGAAAACACCATTTAAGCATTATTTTTATATGGAATCTAGAATCAAATTAAGTTGTTATAACAATTATTAGAATTCACCATTAACCATTTCTACACCTTGAAACTGATATTCCTGGCAGAAAAATTGTTGAACGTATTCAAACAAACTTACTGGAAATATCAGGAAATATATCAGAAATTCATTGAAGCATCAACAAACACATAGTTGGACTTCCAAAACTCATAAAACGTTGGAAACAAAAACAACTTGAGAAACTGAGATAAAATAAAAATATTAAGAGAAATCAGAGTGTAAAGCAGATGAAAAAAGAAGGTAAACATATATGTCCAATGGCTGAAGTGCTAACCCTTCATATATTTTAGTTGTTAATTGCCAAAAACCCATCTTAACCTAGAGCTTTAACTCCCAAATACACATCTTAAGCTGGAGTTCTTCATTCAGTAGAAGTTTACACCTTAATTATTTTAATCTCATTTATATTTGATCAATTTCAGAAATTTCAAGTAAACAGAAATAAAATAACTAGGTTATTTTCCATATATTAACAAATTAGTTCAACTCCCAAATACCCATCTTAAGCTGGAGCTCTTAGTTAGTAGAAGTTTACGCCTTAATTCTTTTAATCTCTTTTATGTTTATCAATTTGGGAAATTTCAAGTAAACAGAAATAAAATAACTAGGTTATTTTCCATATATTACCAAATAAGTTCAATGGAATTGTCAGGTAAATTCAGGTTGTGTAAAAATCAAATAACTAGGTTATTTTCCATGTATTAGTAAGGAGTTCAAGTTAGTACAATAGAATTGAAATGCACATTACGCATAATTCCTATGCCAAAGTGAACAAGACACCAGGCAGAAAAGAAGAATACTTCAAAAGCTTTGACTATATAACAAAGACCAACCCTTTAATGGACAGATCCGGTGCAAGGAGAGGCTCCATTTCAGGAGAGGTAAAATTAATAAAATCGATGCGTTTGTGTGCACACACAGATATTCATTTCATATATGATTAGATAATATAAAAGAGAAGCATATATGTATTTCTTATTAGCGCCATAAAACACAGTATATGGGACATTGCTGAGTTCGTAGAGAAAGTTACGATCAGAAAACACCTTTGTCAAAAGGAGTAGTCCACGGAGGATTTCCAGACAGTTAAAGAGTGGTCGCCGGAACCAGGGTAAAAAATTTTTAGAAGTAGTATTTAAATCATATTTTTAATGGTGAAAATGTATTCAACAAGAACACCTAAAATTATGAATTTTGGCACTTTTTATTTAGATTTATAAAAACCTCTGCCTTAATTTTTCAAAATGTATCCTGAATTTCTATAACTTTCTGAAAAAAAACATAATTATTAAACTACCGCCTGTCAAAATATAGAGTTAAGAGAACCAAGTGAAATATATACGTAATAAGTTGTTATGACAATTATTAGAATTCACCATTAACCATTTCTGCACCTTGAAACTGATATTCCTGGCAGAAAAATTGTTAGCGAGCACTCTGACGGAAGCGTTGTGGTATGTGCGCAGCTGCTGCCCCGTTGGGTCCAGGTCGCTGGCTCTGTTGTGCCATTAAATTATCGTGAATTCCTTCCCCGCACCTTGAAATGTAATGTATGGCTTTGTTACAGGAATCAACCCATACACTCTAATGCCTTTGGTCTTTCCTGTTTTCCTATTTTCGAGTTCCATGTTCACCCTTCCTTGAAAGCTCAAGCTTATGTGATGTTTTCACCTACGTACGAGACGAAGCATGTTAGCCATCTGGAGCCTATTCCATGAAATGAGTTGCCAAGCCAACCCTAATGAGTGACAGGTGTTAGATTTATGGTTCTCCAAATGTAAGGCTAGGATCGTCGTATAGTTTTCATTGAAGATTCCCAAGATGAAAAAAAAGAAAAAATACCCAGCTTTTAGAAACTTAGCATATGTTAAAAGGGACGATTACATCTGAAAATGAAACCTGCAATAAGACCTCGTATAGTTTTCATTGAATATTCCCAAGATTAAAACAAAGAACAAATACCCCGTTTTTAGCAACTTAGCATATGTTAAAAGGGACGCAATAAGACCTCTGTAACAAAACTTTGGATAAAATGTTTGTTTGACCAAATGTTTTTTAAAAACATTGGGTAAATAGATCAGTCCACCCAAATTAATATGATACTCCAAAAACTTTGGTTAAAGGCCAAACTTCACTTGAAATCAAGTTCGACGTCGGCAATAAGACCCCAAAGCTGAATGGCCAATGAAAACCATCGAAAAATATTTAAATGATTTTAAAAATTCACTTTTTGCGTAAAACTTCGGTTAAAGTATTGAATAGCGTTTGATATTTAAAAATTCAAATGAAATTAATTCATAGTCAAAGTGATATCGATCGCTATATACCTGCTTCGGCAGGTATGATAAGTGACCTAAAACATTATCAAATTACATTGTTTTGATAATAATTTTAAAATGATATTGCTCATACGACCATTTGAATTATTACGCACACATTGAATAATGGTAAATATTTATTTTTAATAAAATATAAGTTTCCTATTCAAAAACTTGATAAACTTGAAATGAGTGCGTTTGTGTATAAAATATGATGTATATCTAAATTATAAATTATAAAAGTTTTTTTTCAAGTGTATTTAAAAGTTTGTTTTTACAATTTCATTGAGAGAGGTATGTAATTTTTTTTTTGTGTTTAATTAGGATTTATAATAAAAATATTGAAAATAATATTAAGAATAAGGAATTATTTTCACTATCCTCTATAAATAAAATATTTATATGAAAGCTAAAAAATTCTTACTACATAGCTAATTTTTACATTAAGTGTTAGTCATTTCTCATATATATATAAAACCATGGTTATTAGTAGCTCATTGGATTTTCCATTGTAACTATGAGATCAAGAATATATTCACCAAAAGATATGACTTAAAAAATATATTTTTGTTAGTTATATATATATATATAGAGAAATATTATTTTTATATTAGAAATAAATAAAAAATATAATTCCCCAATTCGAGTGATCACCTCAATCATCAAAGGTTCACGCCCCAACTTTCAAGTCATCACCAAAACCATTAGTAGATTGTTATAATGTGGAGGCGTGTTAGTACTAAGCAGTTAGTTCTCAGTAGAGGTGGCCATCACCTAAACTAACACCATCTTAGTAGTTAGTAATGGAATTTTGTAGCTACAATTTCCATTTTTTCTTCTCAAGTTTCATGATTTTTCTAGCTGAGTTAGACAATATTCCTATTGCAACTCTATGTCATTATAAATAGCCACCTCTACGCTTCTCTAATTCCCTAATGATCCTCTCCTCCTCAATCATCACTATTATTTCCCTCTAGTTTATCTAACCTCATCTCTATGTCTTGATCTTAAAGCACCCTCTTGGTCCCCTCCATGTCCCAAGCCATCTCTTTTTGTCATGCCTATTTCCCTATGCTCCTCTCTATTATGCATTTCCACTCCTTTCCATGATGCCTCTTGCTCATGAATCCTAGTCATTGTCATCAACATGTCTCATACGTCCGCCACTCGTCCTGGAAAAACCTTCGGTAACAAAAAACTCCACCTCATACCTGGGTTTAGAAAAGTGTTAGAGCTATGACCAAAATGAAAAGAGACATCACTTCTCATTTAGTTCATGAATAGATAGAAGATGCCAAGTAGGAATCACAAAGCAAGTGGAAATTTCTCTCGAATATGGAGAAAAATGTTGGTTAGTCAGTTCCTAAAATTGGTAATACGTGTACTAGGAATATTAAATAAATGCAAACAATGGAGGAAGATGTTGGTCAGTGGGTTCCTAAAATTGGTAATACATGTACTAGGAATATTCAATACATGTAAACCATGGAGGAAGATGTTGGTCAGTGGGTTCCTAAGATTGGTAATAAATGTACTAGGAATGTTCAATACATGCAAACCATGGATCTATGTTCACACTTAAGATCATAATGGGTAAGGTTCTCCTAAAAACAAACAAAGGACATGAAGAAATACTTCTCTCCATTGATTCCTGCAACAAGTCAACAAGATGGACCATAAGCTCAACAAGTTTGTCAAAAAATTGGCTAATGAAAACCTTCAAAGTAGTGAAGAGGAGGATCTAGCCCTAGTTACCATCTAGGTTAAATTTCCCAATAAGAAAAAAAGGTTTCCAGCCTTAGCTTTTATTCTCCACAACTGAGAGCAACTTTTTGGTTTTATCAAGTATTTTTTGTTCTTTGGTTTTTACACTTAATATCAATTATGTCTTTAGTTATATAATAATGTTTTATTCCTTTTTATGACCTCCCTTCAAAACTTTGGACATGATCTTATGTTTCTAGTCTAGTTTTCCCAGTGATGGAATAGGAATATATTTTTTGTAAATATTTTTATTGATAATATATAAATGCCTATTTTACAAAAATAAAAGTAAATAAAATATTTAAGAAAAAATAGATTTCAATATCAACTATATGTTGTGTATATATATAGAAAGTGAGTAAAAAAATATTATTACTCAATAGGTGCTTTTTATATAGAAGTGTGAGGCATATGTCTACTTTAATCTTTAATGTGGAGTTGATTGCTAGGATTTTAAAGAGATATTTAAATTTCATTCACAAATAAAGTATTTCAACATGTGCTATCAATTTTTTTTTTTTGTAAACTACGACATTTCTATTATTTATATCACAAATGAAAATACAAACTGAGGAACCTCAATCCGCCCAAATGGGAAACCAGATCTGTTGGTTCCTCTCCAACAAGCATTCACTACTGTATTCTGTTTCAAAAACCGTCATTATAGACTTGCAAACCATTCAACCTTTTTACTCCAGAAGTTATCCAAAAAAACTGTACTATCAAAGATCTTCTAAAATACCTATCTTAACTGCTGCTGTTTTGACATGTGAACTAAATTTCAAGAAACAAAGCAGTAGCATCAAAATTCAAAAAACTTTCAAAAAATGGATAACGAGCCTCTAATTCCCGGTGCATCCTCTTGTGGTTTAAATGCTGTCTTTATTCTTCACCAGCTCCTTCAGCATCTCCTGAATCTCCTTGATTTGTTCATTCTGAAAACGCAGCACCCCTTCAACATGCGCCACCTCCTTCTTCGCAGCTGCCGCTTCCTGAGCCATTTCCACCATCTCCGCCGCTACTTTCTTCATAGCCTTAGCCAAGAGATGCTTCAACACCCAATACGTGTGAAGAGCACGATGATAAAGGGTTAATCTGCCTCTGGTATTGCCTGGGTGAGGCAGCTGGGAAGACCATTCGTCCATCTCCAGGTCGGAGGGTTCCTCCAGGACTCTGTCTTCCATAGCGTCAATGATTTTCCTTATATCCTCATTGGTCTCGAGGTTGTATGCTTGTTCTGCTTCATGCACTGCTCTGCATATAGATTTCTTCTCCCGTTTTCTCTTCCCCTGGGGCTGTTTCCGGTCCTCACTGAAGCTAGTTTGTCGGGGTCTACCTCTGCCTCTCTGTTCTCAAGCCTTCCTTCTTCCATATTTTCTACCTCTTTTAGAACCTTTGCTGCTCTGACCTGTTTCAAAAGTCTTGCTCTGAAAACCCTCTTCCTGGTTATTCTCCATTTCGTCTGAGCTTTCAATTTCAATTTTTACTTTCTTTTGGTCAGATTGCCTTTTTTCGGGAGCCTCCCTCTCAGCCTGGACTCCTTTACCCCTGATCACAGCGATTTTGGTTCGGTTGAGGCATTGATGTTGGTTCCTCTGCCAGGTCGCACCCTTCCTCGCCACCTTCTCTAAGATCATGCTGTCTTCCATCCTTCGCTTACTTCGCTTTATACAGATTACGCCACCTTTTCGCTGATGATGGGTTAGCCCTCCACTTCCTTTCTCCCTTGCAATTTGAATGATGCCCTCTTTAGTGGTTTCCGCAATTTGTATTGGACTGCATACCTGCTGCTATGAATTATCATTAAATGTTAATGCCAGGGTGAAGAGGCCGCAGTCCTTCTGTCCTGTCTTCTGTGCTGAATAAACCTGCCTTATCTTCCCGCACAAGATCTTCATGGTTTTTTGTTTACCATTATGATGATTCATGGTTAGCATTATCTATGAGTTGTTTTAAACTTTCCCATCTTGTCATCGTTGCTTGATTTGTCCAGCTGTCATCCACTTTCCCCAGTACTTCCTTACTTCCCCAATTGGCCAAACAATCAGCAGGCTTATTTCCTTCTCTCCTTACATGGGCTGTGATTTTTTATTCGATTCCTTTCAAAGCTTCTTCGATTTCTTGGACTATGCTTGCTGTTCTCCAGCTTTTGACAACCTGCTCCCATTGTTTCCCTTGTATTAATTTTCTAATGGTGGTTATGACCAGGGCTGAATCTCCTTCGATCTCTAACTTTCTATAACCATTTCTTGTCGCAATTTTGAGGCCCTGATAAGTTGCCATGAATTCCGCTTAGTTATTACTCATTGTTCCTCCATGATCGGCATAGATCCATTCTACCCCTCCTTGACTGTTTCTAAAGATTCCTTCGAATCCAGTTGGACCTGGATTCCCCTTCGCCGCACCGTCAAACTTGAGCTTGGTAAACCCTTCCTGAGGCTTACGAAAGACAACTATATTTTGGCTTGCAATAGGTTGGAGTTGCTTAGATTTTTGATGAAAGACCATTCCTTGTTCCAGGTTCAGTCGTTTTAGTATTTTTGCTTCTTCCTCAGAGGTCTTCCACTCACCCTCTGGCCAAATTTTTGCGAGGATTGATTCTCTAATTTGTTTTAGGGTCCTTTGCCAAACTTCTTCCAGGTTTGATATTTTCCCCAGGAAGATTCGTCCATTCCTCTCTTTCCAAATATTCCACACATTGAAACCTACCATCATGTTCTAGGCTCTTCTTACCATCGAGCTTTCAAACTTTCCTTCTCCCCAATTACATAGAGTTTGAATTATATCCTGTGGATTTCGTTCAGTTGTCGAAAATAACTCTTTAGTCATATCCCATTGGAACTGGGCCATTCTGCATCCATTGAGAAGGTGTTCCTGGTCTTCAATGTCTTCGAAGCAGAGGCAGCATCTTGATGGCCCTGAGAATCCTCTTTTTTGGATTCAGTCCCATGAAAGAATGAGCTTTCTCCCTACTAGCCAAACGAACATCTTTATTTTTGGCCACCATTTATTTTTCCACAGCTTCCTCCACTTCTGCTCCTCTTCCCCCTGCTCTTGATGGATTTTAACATTATATGCTTCCCTAATAGTGAAAGTTCCTTTTGTTTCTTTACCCCATCAAAGAATATCATTGCCTCCTCTGTTTTTTATTTTCCTAGAATCTAATTCCTTACTGAACATTGTTTTTTGTTCCTCTGTTGCATTCTTGTTCCAGTCTTCCATTGGTTTCCATTCCCTCCACTCTTAATTTCCCCTTCCTTCTATCCAATAATCTTTGAACTTAAAGAGTTCTCTCTCCATACTTGTTCTATAGATGTCCTGCATTCCTTGAAGATTCAACATTTTCTCCCTTTGATTCCATGCTTCCTCCCAAAATCTTGCATTCTGGCCCCCTCTGATTTCCCAAAATATATGTCCATCAACTAATTCTCTACTTTGATTAGTCAGGTTCCATATATCTGATCCTCGAGGTGTTTCTTGTTTCCTTAATATTTCTTTGGGAGTTGAAGGCATATTGTATTTTACAGTCCATATCTCTTTCCACAGGTCCTTCCCTCCTTGCATCCATCTCCATCTTAATTTTGCTGCTAGGACTTGATTTAGAATCGATGGGTCCCTTAGGCCTAGTCCACCTTTTTCTTTTGGTTTGGTTAAGATATCCCATGAGCAGAGAGCCCATTTCTTTTGTTGCTTAGGTCCTCCCCATAGGAATTTCCTGTATATTTCTATCAGCTTGTTACATATCCATTTTGGAGCTGCCATTACAGAGAGAGGATATATCGGAATCCCTTGGATGGTTGATTTGAGCAGAACTACCCTAGCAGCTAGATTCAGAGTATGAAAATACCAATTATCCAGTCTTTTCATGATCTTTTCCACGATAGAATTCCAGTTTCCTATTTTCAGGGATGAAGAGTCTAGCATAGTTCCTAAATACTTTGTTGGGAGCTCCCCTTTTCTGAAGCCCAGGGTCCTAGTTAAATGATTTCTCATAGATTCCATTGTATTAAAAAAGAAAGTTCTTGACTTTTCCTTATTAACCTCCATACCTGATCCTTTCATAAACACTTCTAGAATTTTCTTTATCCCTCTCACCTCATTCAAGGAAACTTTGTAGTAAATGATTATGTCATCCACGAACTGTTGATGGGAGATAGTAATATGATTGCTCCATAATCTCAGACCCTGAATTTTCCTCTCTCTTAATTCTTTTTTGAAATATCTACCTAATCCTTCTACTGCAATTATGAAGAGGAAGGGGGATAAGGGATCCCCTAGTCGAAGTCCTCTTGAAGCATTAAAAGTAGTTTATGGGGCTCCATTTAGCGGGATGGAAAAATTCAGCGTTGAAATCATGCTTAAGACCCACTTCACCCATCTGTTGCAAAATCCAAAGGCTTGAAGAATGGCTTCTAGATATTTCCAATTTAACCTGTCATAGGCTTTTGAAAGATCTAACTTTATCAACATTCCTTTTTCCTTCTTTGTTTTCAAAGTGTGGATTACTTCCTGGGCCACCACTAATCCATCCAGAATCTGTCTTCCTTCAACAAACCCAATTTGTTCTGGGGATATGATGTTCGGGAGAATAGTTTTCAGTCTCTGGGCCACCACTGATGCCACTATCTTATAGATCACATTACATAAGGCTATAGGACGAAAGCCTTCAGCTTGATCCACTTGGGAAGTTTTCAGAATGAGGGTGAATAAGGTTGAGTTAATACCTGGTCATATTCTTTGATTGATTCTTGCTTCATCCACCACTTCTAGTACCTCTTCAGCAAGGAGGTACCATCCCGCTTGGTAGAATTCTACTGTGTACCGGTCTGGCCCGGGAGCTTTGTTCCTTTTCATATTCCTGACTATTTTCTCCACTTCCTCCCTTGTTACTTTCCTCATCAGAGCCAAATTCTGGTCTCTAGTTACGAGTTTAGGTATCTCCTTGCATAAAATCGTTATAGCTTCTGTTCTATTGTCTTGAGTTTCGGTTAATAAGGTTTTGAAATGATTAACCGACACTTTTTTAATTTCTTCATGCTCGAGGATGTGTTGGCCTTCTTGGTTTTTTATGGAAAAAATTTTGTTTCTTTGTCTATGTTGTATCATTGCTTTATGGGAGAACTTAGTGTTCCTCTCCCCTTCTCTAAGCCGCCGAACCTTTGACTTCTGTCTCCATAAGATCTCTTCTTGTTTCCTTCTCTCTTCTAGCTGGTTTATTATAATTCCTTCTTCCTTTGTTCTATCTTCCTGTATACCTTCTAGAATATCCATCTGCTGCAACTCTTCCATTCTTTGCTCAAGGCACTTTTTCTCTTTCATTATATTTCCAAATTCTTCATTATTCCACCTTTTTATTGTCTTTCAACTCCTTCAGCTTGAGTTGGAAGGTGTGCATTTTTTTATTCCCTTTTTGTTCACTCTTCCTCCACCATTCTTCAAGTTTCTCTATCAGCCCCTCCTTCCTTAGCCAAAATGATTCAAATCTAAAAGGTTTGTTGTTTGGTCCTTGCTTGAGATCTATTTCCAATTTAATCGACCAATGATCCGATCCTGCAACTGGAAGAATTGTAGCCTCAATGAAAACATCCTTCACCATTATTTGTTCGGAAATTAGGAATCTATCAAGCCGTGAAGCAATTTGATTAACTCCTCCTCTTCGGTTGTTCCAGGTATGGTTTCCATTGATAGTATTGATATCAATCAGTCTCTGCTCCCTTATCATGTCTCCAAACTATTCCATTGTTTTATCCATTCTCCTTAACCCTCCTCTTTTTTCTGCTGAGCTTTTGATCAGATTGAAATCCCCTCCTACAATCCATTGCTTTCCAGGGATTAGACTTCTCAATGCATTTATATTTTGCAGGAAGTTTTCCTTTTCTCCTTGGGGCATGGGGCTCGTAAGCCCCTGATATAATAACCTCCTCAGTTGTTCCTGTGATTTTAGCAATTCCTGTTAGAATTCTTGGAAAACTTATCCAATTGCTAAATTGTATTTCTTCATGGTTCCAAATTATTACTAGGCCCCCCGCACTCCCAATCGCATCCTGTCCCATCATCTAATACCTATTCTTGTTCCTATTCAGAATGTCCCTCATTTTCTCAGTACTTATTTTTGTTTCTTGTACTATCTTTATGCTAGGTTTTTATTTTCTCAGCCTGTCACTTAGACACCTCGGTTTGCCTCTACTGTTGAGGCCTCTTATGTTCCAGCTTGTGATGATCATCGCAAAAGCTTCGGAGGGGTTTGAAATACCTCTGAGAGAGGTATAACTCTTCTAGAGTTAACTAGCATCTCTCCAACTTCTTGAATTGTTTCACTCATTGTTCTTCTCCCTCTTTTTTTGCCTCCTTTGCCAATACTGCTCATTCCTATATTTTGTGTCTCCTCCATAGTCATTTCAAAATCTCTTGGATCTTCCGCTATTCCTTTTTTCTCTTTATATCTTTGAAAGGCTTCTTTATACATCTGTTTCTGATCCTCTGGAATAAACCTTTCATCGAGCCTCTTCCATTCCTGCAAGAGCTTTGTCATTACTTGTTCTTCTTCCTCTCCCTCTGTTTTCAGTGGGTCTATTTCCATTTCTCCCTAATCCTCTTGGTTTTGTATTTGACTCTCTGTCCTCTCTTGATCTGTCTCTTTCTCTTGATCTGTCTCTTTATCTGTGTTTTCCTTTATGACTTCCATTCCTTCTATTTCCTCATCTTCATTGTCCTCCATTCTACTTCTTCGTCCTCTAGTATTCAGAACTTGTTTTGGGATTCAATATTATGAATTCCTTTTTGTTTGTCTGCCTAAGTTTTGCTATTCCCTCTTTTTTTCTTCCTCTACACTGCTCTGAAGTCCTCATTTCTCCTTTGCTGATTTCTTTACCGCATTTCTCTTCTCATTTCCTCCTTCTTTTTCCTTTTCTGCTAACGTTATAGGGCATTCTTGGTACAGATGACCATACTCATGGCATCTTCTGCAACGAAAGGGAATGTGTTCGTAATCAATTGGTTGATGCCAGATCTCATCGTGGTATTCCAATTCTATTGTGTCTGGAAGTGGCTCTGTTATGTTCATGTAAGCGCATATCCTTGCGTATGTAGTATATATTCCCCTCTTTGTTGATTCTGCCACTTTCACAAACGATCCTAATGCATTACCTATACCTTCAAGGATCTCTGGGTCTCAGAATTCTGTTGGAAGGCCAAAGAGTCTGATCCAAACTGGGGCTTCTAACATTCTTTTCTTATCTGGGTTGTAGCAATCTACCCACTATCTCATAAATAGCCCAACATTGTTCATGAAGTAGGGGCCTTCCTCAAAGATCCTTCCCCTATCTTCTAGGTTAGAAAATATAACTGTAAAAATTCCCTTCGTCCCCAGTTTTAATTCTACACGCCCTTTTGGTTTCCACCTTTGCTGGATCCATCTGAGAAGGTCTTTCTCAGCTGGCCGGTATCCTACAAACTTACAAATCAATGCATAATCCTTCATGAAGCTTCTATATTTCTCTAATCGATTATGCGGAATTACAAACCTGGGTTTGTTCGTCGCCCTCGGCAAACATTTGCTTGTTGCTCCTATTTTCTTTTGCGCTCCCACTCTTGAGGTCTCACCTTCATTTTCTCTATCGCCTTCCTTCTGCCGTTCCTTCCTCGGTTCCCCTGTTATCACTGCTTTGAAGGAGGGGATCTCTCCCCTCCCCCGCTCTGTTTCCATTCCTTTCCCTCAGATCCCGTGCTTTTAATTAACACTCAATCTTTAGATTTACGTCCTTTTCTTGCTCTGTTCTAAGCTTCTGGATCTCGCACCCAAGATAAGTCCGGTTGCTCAGCTTCCGAAATCAGAGTTCCTTCTTCCCTACCTGCAACAACCGCTATCAATTATATTATAATGTAGAAAGAGAAATTGAAAATCAAATTTCTTTCATTAGAGTGATAAGTTCTTTCAATCTTCCAATGTGGAACTAAATATAAATGAATGTATGAAATTTAAAAAAAATAACTAAAAATGTTTCATTTGTAAATTCCATAAATATTTTAGTAAAACTTTTTCTAACAAACCAATTAAAATAAAAGGAAAAAGAAAATTAAAAATTCTTCAAATAAACAATTAAAATAAAAAGTAAAAAAAACTAAATCTAAACAAATTAGACCAAAATAGTTTCCTAAAATAGCTCATCTAACAACTATACTGTGGATTAGTACAACCACAATAAATATATTAATGTGGTTGATATAGCCGAAAGCTTCATAAATATAATAAATAAACTATTGCAACACAAAGAATGTCTTACTAATGTATGCATGTATGTACATGATTAAGAATGTATAAAAAGGTTATGGGTCAACTTTAACTTAAGAAAAAAAATGAATTACACATCTTATTGTAAAATGTACCATTTTGCTAAACAAAACTTTCTTATATATAAATGAACATTATAAATAGTAATGAGGAACATATCATGGAGGAACTTATTAGAATTAAACT
>APFE030688401.1:0-14023 GCA_000404065.3 Pinus taeda
ACTAGTGAAATGTGGAGAATGAATCACATAGCATCAATCATCACTTCCGGGGCTTGCACCCGGTAACCAGGACTTCCCGGGAGGTCACCCATCCCAAATATCCTCTGGCTCAAGCGCGCTTAACTGTGGAGTTTTTCCCACAATCAAGCCCACTTAGCTTGCTACCCCATTTGAAAAACCTTAGCAAGTATTGTGCCTCATGAACCATTCAAGTAGAGATCCCTTGGGAACCACGGATGTGGAGATGGTTTGACCTCATGCCCAGACATGCTAGCCAGTCAAAGATTTATTTCTCTGATGCCTTCTTTGAGTGGTTCAACCGTCAGGAGATGGTCTTCGCCGAGTATCCATACGTTGGGATGGATTTCCGGGGTGACCCAGATTTGGTGCTACCAGCGGGCGAGCAGTGGAGTGTCATGGGTAAAATGATTTGACCATATCTTTGTTTATTGCTTTTGATAATGTTCTTGTGTTTTTTAAATGTTATCAAGACTAATCAAACTCATATATTTGTGCAGATGTTGGGCTAGTGCGACCAAAAACGCGCCCAAGGGTAGCAACTGCCATTCCAGTAGGAGAGGCTGTAGGGAGGGCTGTCCTTCATGATCTGGACATAGCGGAGACCCTTGCAGTATTGTAGGATCAGATCGAGGGTCTCACCCTTGGTGTTCAGGATATGAGGACCGACGAGTTACCTCTGAGATTACAACGCCATACCACTGGCATGCGGAGTCGATGGACTAGGCTTTTATGTATGATCGCACAGACGGTGACTTGTTATCACCAACACCATTAGTCTAGGGTGCTTTTTTGCATTTTTTGAGTTTTTGGGTCGTATGGCCGATTTTGTCTTGGACACAAAACATTTTGTAAAAACTATAAACAAAAATGTACGTTTTTGATTTTCGGAGCTCTAGTTTGGTTAAGTTATGTGATCCCAATGCAAATGTTAATTGAAATGCTTTTTCCTTTATAAATGCTGCAAATGTCTGTCTAACACATAATTTGCTAATGATCAGTTAATGTGTTTAAGTTTATGGAAATGTGTTGATATCGAATAGAATCAAATTGCCTTTCCAAAATCCTGACCCTTAGGAACATACAGTAGATAGCTTTGGATTCCGAACGGAATAGACACCAGTAAGCTGTAGGATGAAAAATTGTGAGTCTAGCCTAACAACAAGTTAGCGTATGCCATGTGCGATGGCATCAGAGAGAAGCTCCATCAACGCGTTGTACTCAGCGATGTTGTTCGTTGATCGACCAATACATATCCCTCTGAAACTCACTAACTCGCTGCTTGGATAAAAAATGGCCCAGGCTGCAGAATATAGGTTCCACGTACTACGACTAGCTCCGTCAGCGTATCCAACGAATGATTCCAACAGGTCCGACATCTGCAACAAATTCAAAGTGGATTACCTAACCAAAATGATAACTCTTGACGAAAAAAAATGTAACAAAAGCATATAAATGGATTACTACACTTAATCAAGCATAGTAACGCTTAAGATACAACCCATTCCGGGGTTGTGACAGTGGAATCCCATTGTAATCTACTAGCTCGTAGGCTCCTTTTGCTAATACTCTTTTAACAATGTAGGGGCCCATCCACAATGGTTCGAACTTACTTGCTCTCAATTTATCGGAGCCTTTATCATAAAGCAAGACCAGGTCACCTTCTGAGAAGACACGGGGTTTGACATTTTTGTCAAATTGCACCTTGACACGTTTCTTATGAGCTTCGTTAGCCAAAGCGGCATCACGACGGGTTTCATCCAATTGGATTAGTTCCAAGAAACAAGCCTCTTCTTCCGAAGTTTCAGGAAGTAGATCGACTGCGAGCTTGAGAGATGAAATTTCACACTGAATTGGTGAGACCGCTTCTAGGCCATACACCAACTGAAAGGGTGTAAATCAGGTCACATTTCTCACCGATGTCCTATATGCCCACAAGGCTGAGTACAGGATTAAGTGCCAATTCCGTTTGTGGACTGCAATCATCCTTTGCAGCATGCGCTTCAGGACTTTGTTGATGGCCTCAACTTGTTTGTTAGATTGCAGATAATATGGAGTAGAATTGTCGTGGGACAGTCCTAATTTGGCAGCTAATTCAACCATCATGTGATTGCAAAAATGCAATCCATGATCTGTGACTATAGCCTATGAAACACCGAATCTAGAGACTACATGATTGAAAAAGAAAAGAGTAGCCGTTTCACCGCTGTTGTTTAATGTAGGCGTTGCCTCAACCCATTTTGTAAAATAGTCAACTATGACTATGATATACCCATGCCCCCCCAGCTGAGGTGGGGTTACATGTCATGAAATCTATGCCCCATTTGGTGAATGGCCCAACAACAACTACTAGATGCAATGGTGTGAGTAGTAGTATGGTTTTGCGGTCGAAGATCCGACAAGCATGGCAACTTCTAACTGCGATTATGCAATCTTTGAATATAGTAGGCCAGAAGTAACTTGCTCGTAAGATCTTTTGCGCTGTAGTGTAACCATATTGATGCCCCCCACACGCACTTGAATGACAATAATTTAGGACTTTTTCGGCCTCCTCATATGTGAGGCACCTTCACAGAACTATATCGATACCTTGACGGTAAAGTGTATCACCGACGATCATGTAGTCTTTTTCTTGGTATCGAGTACGTCGTTGTTCAAAGCGAGAGGTATTAGGCCTATATGTTTGGGTTTGGAGATAGATCAGATATCTCCATACCAAGAATCACTTGATGATATCAGAAACAAAGATTCATCCATGATTGATGCTTTGGATGTTGAATTGTTAGATGACGACGGGAGGTCGCACAGTAACTCTGCAAAAACTAGAGATTTCTTTGATTTGGATTTTGTGAATTCCAGATCAAACTCTTGCAAAATGGCTATCCATTTTGAATATTTGTCTCCTAGTAATTGACACGACAGAATGTAAGTCATCAGGTTGCAATCTGACAAAATGGTAGTTTTAAAGAGGATATGGTGTCGAAATATCTTTACTGCTTGAACAACTGCAAGAGCTAGCTTTTCAACATAGGAGTACTTGGTTTCTGTATCATTTAAGTTTTGACTTAAATAATAGACCAAATGTTTTGCAAAATGGCTATCCATTTTGAATATTTTCCTCCTAGTAATTAACGCGACATAATGTAAGTCATCGGGTTGCAATCTGACAAAATGGTAGTTTTACAGAGGATATAGTGTCGAAATATCTTTACTGCTTGAACAGCTGCAAGAGCTAGCTTTTCAACATAGGAGTACTTGGTTTCTGTATCATTTAAGTTTTGACATAAATAATAGACCGAATGTTCAATTCCATTGTCTTCTTGTACTAAAACCATTGCTATGGTTGTATCTGTTGTAGCTAGATACAGGTTAAAGTATTTTTGATAGTCAAGAGCGTACATTAATGATGCTTTTATTAGGGATTCTTTTAGAGCATCAAAGGAAGCTTGCACAACCTGATCCAAGTTGAAGGGCACTTCTTTTTTCAAAAGACGCGTATAACCTTTAGCAATTTCGATGTAATTCAGAATGAACCTCCTTAGAAAGTTTGCTTTCCCTTGGAGTTTCTAAATCTGAAGCAAATTTGAAGGTGGAGGCATATTGATGATTGCTTGAACCTTACATGGATCGAGTCGAATCCCATCCTTACAAAATATGAAACCAAGTAAATGACTAGAACCAACACAAAAAACACACTTGTGTGGATTGAGTCGTATTTTGTAGTGTTGGCAATGTAGAAATATAGCTCTCAAATGCTGCGGATGATCAGTCTGCTTTCGCGAATGAGCCGGTAGATCGTCGAGATATGGTTGAACAATGTGTTTGATGTCGTGGAAGGCGTAATTCATAGCCCTTTGAAAAGTCACCCCTGCGCTCTTTAAACCGAAAGGTATCCAAGAACTTCGGTATCTATTACAATCTAATCCTTAGGCGTGACTACGTTTATAGCATGGGAGCTATTGTTTCCTCACTCTTTCGGGGGATGTGTTTCCTGTATGAAGGCAGAATGGTACAACTTGTTGACCAACTTTCATTCCCCGGTTCAAACATGGCTACGAGTCAAACACCGTCCTTAAATGGTCTCTTTGCACAAGGAATGTCTCTTCAACCTCCAATTCATCCACCTAATTACCGCGAGTGATTCGGAGGATGTGACGAAGCTTAGGGGCATGCACCCTAGTCTGCTTCGACAGGTGAACCCAGATGAAAAGATAGATTTTCCCATAGGTTTTATGACCAGTCTGAAACAACCGTCTGTGTAAGATATGTGATCAGCTTGGAACAAGATCTCCTCGTCGTAGGTTGTATCATTGGTCTGAAACACCATTTCTGTATAGGATATGGGATTAGTCCAAAACAGGATCTCCTCGAAGGTTACGTGACTGGGAGCGTTGACCCACACCATTCACCTTTGTCTATTTCGATGGAAAAAGCTAAGGAAGTGTTTTGTCTGCTCCGCGGACGAAACAATCTTGCTTAAATGCAAGGACTTCCATATGGTAACCTGGAAACTCTACTTTTCTTTATACCTGGGGGCATGCAAACCTTTTTTACGCAAGTGAAAAGCGACCAGTGTAACTCTAACCCCATAGCATTTTAACCTAACTTTTAGTTCAACTGCTTTGGTTAGGTGATTGGTCTGATCCACCATTCACCTTTGTCAGTGGCCCCGACAAAGCAAAGGAAATGTTTTGTAGGAAACTATCCCACCTCACCTCAATAGTTCATCAACTCTTAGTATCGTAGTTGGTTGTTTCTAGCCTGCATACAAAAGGCAGCTGAGCAAAGTTTCGCATGGGGCAAGCTCATTAAAAAATGAACCCACTAATAAAAGACATCTTTAAATACGACTGGAATGAGCAATGTTTCCGCAAAGTTCAAGCTCGTTAAAAAATAAACCTAGCAACGAGCAATGTTTCTGCAAAGTTCAAGCTTGTTAAAAAATAACCCTAGCACTGAGCATAGCTTCTAAAGATTCAAGCTCATTAAAAGATGAATCCACTCTCGGTAAATAACCTTTGTGATTGCATTACTATCAGCCTTTTGAGCCTTGGTCGTGTTCTTACCATCACCTCCACTCTTTTAGCCGATCATATGCCTCCACTTGATTGTTTACCCTTTTGAGGAACAACTACGATGAGTGATTCTATTAGCCACCCTTTTTACATTGTCGTGCTTGAGAAGTTTCAAACTTACCTGGAACCAGTTGCTACCCAAAAACATCACTTATTCCTCAAAAAACGAGTCTCTTTTAAGCTCTTTTTAGACTCGTAAAATATGAAAATATTGTTGAGCTACTGGCCTTTCCAGCTCGTTAAAGTAAAGGGAAGTGCCATCCCTCCTCTACATTTTAATATTTTTGGACCTGAGGGATCATTCCACAAAAATATCGAGCGCTTGTGTTTTTTGGCTCGCTAAAACTATCGAAAAGTCATCCCTTTCGTATTATTTTATACTTTTTCGGACTTAAGGGATTATACCATGAAAAAGGACTGTTGGAGTTTCCTTTTCATCCCTTTTCAAACTCTCTAAACATGAAAAGGACCGAGTTATCTTTGTCATTAAACTCGTTAAAACAATAGCGACGAACTTGTCCATCCAAACAAGAGCGAGTTTCACTATCGCTAGGCTCGCTAAAACATAACGACAGGTTTGCCGGAAGGGCAAATTATAGAATAAGCATATGTTATCCTCCTCAAGCTTGACAAAAATAAAGAGGTACTGGTCAGCAATGACTGGGAAAAAGGGAAGAAAACTTGAAGAACTTCATTGGTGGTAGGTCACTCTTGAACATGACACTTTCACTCCATCACCATGATTGAGTCGGGTTGGTTATTCCGTTCACCAGTCACATCGCCATTGGTCCTCCGTACCATCCATTTTTGGGGTTAATGCTACCAATCCATTTCAGTGTCGCCGATATGTTCAAGAGAAGTCACTCAGAGAATTCACCAACCTGGCTAATGTCTCATCCACTGCAATACCTTCACTCTCCATTTTTCATGACCGCCATTCCTGAACCTTGTATCATCAGATCGTTTTCACCTCCACAAAATCATTTGCTTCGTTTCGTGTCGTAGATGTGGGATTCATTAAGGCCCTCCTACGATGGGTCACTTCTTGTCGACATTAGCTCATTATCCAAGAAGTTGACTTAGGAACAACCCTTTCAGTAGTTTGAAGCTTGCATGCCTCAATGGCAAGTTTCTCACTTCCGACAACAGGTTTACATCAATGGCCTTAGACCAAAAGATTTTGCGTGGTGTTCGACATCGACTCATATATTCGCACCATGTGAATTGTACTATAGTACCTTGAGGGTCATTATCATTATCGATGATTCCTCTCACGGTTGTTAACAACTTACATCATTGGCTGGTAATCAGGTGATGTCTTTCCATGTTCGACTTCAGAACATCTTTTCACATGGATCGACTTGTACATCGGCGAAGATTAAATGAGTTTGAAGACCCCAGATCTAGTTTCATCCATCCGGGCTGCGATATATTCAGGAAAATAAAATCATCAAATGTTCATCAGACGGATAACTATCTTAGAAACAAACATTTCAAAGTAACTTGTGTTTTCCTTTATGGAAGATAGATAAGAGAGAAGCAAAGAGCACCAACCTTAATCTTCCACTTGGCTCCTTGCCTGTTTCCTCTCTCCTTTGATAGAGCTTGCCACTCCTTCCTCACTTGTCCCACTTCAAAGAACACCTGTAGAGGCAAAGCAACAAGAAACAATGAAGGCATAGAGATCTATGATACCATAAACAATGTAGAATCAGAAATACATTAATCATACAATTGTATACACAAATACAAGATTCATAAACACACAAGTATATGGATGAAAACTCAAATAAATTTATTGATAGTAGAAGTAGAAGAGAGGATTACAACCCAGTTGTCTGATCCAGCATCATCCTCCCAACATGAAATTCCTCTTCACCCCATGAAAAGCAAGATCACCAACAATACAATGTCTCAAAGAGAAACCAACAACACTTCCTTACAAATTACAAAATTCTAGCCTCTGGATCTCTAGGATGAGGGATCCATATATAGATATTTGTAGGGGGTGAGTCAGCTCCCAAGTTTTTGATTAATGTCATTTCACTGATAGTTCTTGGTTCCACTTGGAGATTTCATGATCTCTTACTCATCCCTGGGTGAATTCAGAGAGGCAAGTGTCATATGAATAGTTTCTAGAAGATTCTCTGGGTTTCCACTTAGCCAACTGCCTCTGCCATTTGTCTAATCTCTCCCATCACACCCTACAGAAGGCCTTTTCAGTATGCATCACACCCCCATGTGTAATAGGTGAGATGCATCGCACTTTGACCAAGGAGCAGTCTGTATGGGTCAGTTTTGAGGAGTTCTGAGTAGTTTTTCAGGTGGAAATTCTGGGAAATAATGTAATCAACTGACCTTGATCCTTTAGGGTATGAAACAACACTTTTAGGGGTTTAAGATCCCTTGGTTTACCCACATATGTGATTGGGGTTGCGGTGCCCAAATATGTCTATAACACTTGGACTTCTTAAACTCATCAAGGATGTAACTCTTTTCCTTGCTTCCTGAATGATGAGGATGGTGTTGATGAAAGTGATGGAGGTGCCTCTTGGTAGCATAACTAGATGGTCTGCTAGAATGATACATGTGTGTTGGCTCCTCCACTTGGGGTGCCTAATGGTGCATCTCCCTTCATAGTATCCTCACTCTCAGGCCTATGCCTCTTTTTGAATCTACTACCGTCTACCCCATTGGTATTATCCTTTGACTCCTGAGGGCTCCTCTTATCCCCATGACTATCCCTCATCTCAGAATGACTTTATCTCTTTCTTTGCATGAGGAATGCATTTATCTCAACTTGCCTCTCTTGAGCTCTTACCAACCTCTCATTATCTACCTTGAAGCTTCTCACTTCAATCCTTATGCTTCTCAAGGTATCCATCCAGTTTGTCGAGTGATTCACTCCCCCTTGGTCAACTGATGTTTCTTCTTCATTGGATCCAACCTCATCACTTCCATGTTGTGATTAGTCAGAATTGTATTGCACCATTCTATTCCTCATTGCTGAATTATCTTTGTTTTAGGCTACTTGTGATGTGTTTCAAACACACGGTTAGATATTTCATGTGGTGATTAAACAAAAACAATTATGACCATGAAATTGCATTCATGGAGCTGCTATGACTATCTATGCTATAACAAAACAATCATGTTAGCATGCCAATCATATGCCTGAATCATATATCGAGCAAATCCAACTATTGGTGCATAATAATTGAATGAATAGAAAAATCATGCCATGTTCCTGCTCTTTACAAATATGTTGTAATGGACCATCTGCAACAAATAATCCAAATTAGTATATGGTCATTAACCAAACAACACATCACTAATTGTAATATAGAGATCTGCAAAATTTACAAATTATCGTAGTTGCTAATTTTGTTCAACCATGCCAACTGTTTAGTTTATTGTTGTTTTAATTAGGTCAGAGAGTGGCTATGCCGATTAGGCCTGTAGTTAATTAATTAGACTGTATTTTGACGCCTAAATGATCATTTAGTTAGTTTTCTAAAAAATATCACTTATTCATGATAAATCCCATCGAGTCCAAGTGTTGAACCCATATGCTTTACCACCTTAATGATGGAAACCCACTTGCTCCTAGTGGGGTGGCTACCTGCTTACCCAACTCCTCAAGTAAGGTTAGAGGGATGGGATAATATTTTTTTTTATCCTTTATTCATTTTAAAGATCAATTCTAATGCTAGGGTTTGGATGCATTCATAAATATTACAATACATGGATCGAGCCTTCCTTTTTATCATTTACAGGCGCGCGCACACACAGACACACAAACACACACACACACACATGTATCTATATTTATATATCGCGCTCCCACATCCAACAGGTTCCACACCATCCAACTAAATCAAACATCCACAAGCTACCCACGTCATCCCGAAGCTTTCATGTTAACTCTCCTTATTCCTTCAGGATGACCCTTTGGGACATGTCACCCTGTTTTCCCCATCTTGGCAATTCCTAGGTGCGCTCCTTTGTTACTTGTCAAGGCTTCTTTATTAGGCTTGCGTGTGAGGTGGGGCCACACGAGTTCCTTTTCCCATTGGTCCACTACTCCAACTTTTGGATGCCACCGCAGCCTGTGTCACGTCACCCTAATTTATTTTGTTCCAGTGCCCTCCTTTGTTGTATCTCTTTGCTCTTCTGAGATAATTGTGTCAAGATGACTTGTAAGGTGGGACTACCTCTCCAATAATGGGGGTGCACACTCCACCAACGCGACGTAACTTATGTCATCCCACATGTTTTATCCTGATGTTCACTTCACTTCCCATGCACACACCTATGGGATGGAACCTCTGAGCCACATAGGAACTGTGGGCCATTCCTTTCCACACACCATCACTTCTGATTGGCCCATGTGGTTACGACACCATGTCATCCTGTCACCTGCTACCCCGACACTCTCTTACACTTTCGGGGTAAGACCTCTAGGAAGAGCTATTTTGTGGGATCCATTCCCAGCCAATGGGGATGCCCATTGCCTCCGAGTTGTAGGCCTAGCAATATTAGAAATTAATTAACAGAGTAATGAAATATACAAAATATTACAGAAACACAAATACAAAAACACATAAAACAAGAGAGACACAAATATACGTGGCTCACCCAATTGCTACATCCACGGAGAAATAACCAATCCTTCCTTTTATATTATCCAAAAAATGACGAGATACAACCTATAGTAGATTCATTGTAATTTCCTCTTCGCTCTCACATAGTCTCCTCTCTCTCTCTCTATCTCTCTCTAAAAATCCCACAACCACACTACAATTCCCTCATATAAACTGAGGGGGTGACTTCTAGGGAAAAAAACCATAAATTAACATAACTTATACCATGAGATCATCCACCTAATGAACGACCCATATTGACTACGAAATGACAATATTTTACAAGGCAAATTTTCATCTATTTTTAGCTTTGGGGGCACTACCCCTGAACCATTTCCATTGTGGGGGGGGGGGGGGGGGGGCGCTCATAAAAGTTGTTGTTGCCCCACTTTAGACCTCCTTGATGGCGATTAAATGGGTGACGTTGCCGCCCCCGTTAGGAGCAGGGATCCAATGCGATTGAAACAAAAAACCTCTGAACAATTAGGAAGATAAGCAGGCTCCACACCCAACAATCTCCCACTTGGAGACTCATTATAGAAACTCCACTACTACTTCACTCATTAGAAAATGGTTCCACTTTGGATTTGGTTGTTTCTCTCTTCATCATCATACTTGAGGACCAATTGAAACTAAGTAGGATCTCAGTTTCTCCCTGGTTACAACTTGTGTTAACATGTTTGCAGGATTCTGGCTAACGTGTATCTTTTCCAGCTTCAACTACCCATCTTCCAACACTGACCGTATGAAATGGTACTTGAGTTGTATATGTTTAGTCTTGGAATGAAATGTTGAGTTATTTTCAAGGTGAATGGAAGTCTCGTTGTCACTTTATGACCTTACCATCTCTTGCTTCTTGCCCAACTCATCCCTAAACCTTTGTAACCAAATAATTTCTTTACTAGCCTCTGTAACAACAACATACCCTGCTTCCGTTATTGAAAGTGAAACAATGTTTTTCAACTTTGAAACCCAAATGAAAGTTGTTCCACCTACAATAAACACATACTTTATGGTGCCCCTCCTGTCATCTCTATCACTTTCCATATTTGCATCAACATATCCATGTAGAGCGATGTTTGAACCACCAAATCATAATTCTTGATTTGTGGTACCTTTCAAATACCTGAGAATCCACTTCGTTGCCATCCAATGCTCTTTTCCTAGATTGTTCTTATGCCTGCTTACAAATCCCACTGCATGTGAAATATTAGGCTTTGTGTAGACCATTGTATACATTAAGCTTCCAACCGTTGCTGCATATGGAGCTTTACACATATAATCCATCTCTTCCTGAGTCTTTGGACACGTCCCCTTACTTATTTTTAAATGGCTAGCCAAAGGTGTACTAACTAGTTTTTCATTATACATATTAAATATTTCTAGCGCCTTTTCTATGTACTCACTCTGAGACAATGTTAATTGGTGATTTTTCCTGTCTCTAGTTATTCTCATACCAAGGATTTGTTTTGCAACACCCAAATCCTTTATTGCAAATGCATTAGCCAATTTTCCTTTGAGCACATTTATTTTTGGCATTTTAGACCCTTCAACAAGCATGTCATCTACATATAATAGCAATATAATATAGCTTTCATCATTTTGTTTCTTAAGATAAACACAGTAATTAGAATGACATCTAGTATAACCTTGTTTAGAGATAAACCTATCAAATTTTAGATACCATTTTCTTGGAGCCTATTTTAGGCGATACAAGATCTTCTTTAACCTACACACTAATTTCTCCTTCCCTTTGACCTCATACCCATGTGGTTGCTACATATATATTTCTTCCTACAAATCCCCATGGAGAAAGGTTGTCTTTACATATAACTGCTCAAGATGCAAATCTTCTACTACCACTAGAATTAAATAATTATGATTGAATTCATTTTAACAACAAGAGAAAAAAATCTATCAAATTTTATACCTTTCTTTTATGCAAACCCCTTCACCACGAGTCCGTCCTTATACCTGTGTTTACCTCCATCTTCTTCCTTCAACCTGTAAACCCATTTATTCTGCAATATTTTTTACCCACAGGCAACTTGACTAAGTTCAAGTTCTGGTTATTCATCAAGGATTCCATCTCTTCTTCCATGGATTTCTCCCACTTATTCCTAGTTTCTGCCTACATTTCTTCTTTATATATTTCCAGTTCGCCATAATCCATCAACAACACATAATATAATGAAGGAGAGTATCGTTCAGGGGGTCTACTTATCCTAGTAGATATTTTAACATTACTTTCAAGTGTTTGAGGTGTCTGTTGCTGTTGTGGTTGCTATTGTTGTTGTGTTTGCTGATCATTATGATTTTTAGGCACCTTTATTTTTTTGTGATCTCATCAAGCATTGTGTATTCTTTTTCCTGTTTCTTTCCCTGCATCTGATCCTTATACAAGGCCTTTCTATTGAATATGACATCTATGCTCCTAATGATTTTGTGATTTTCATAATCATATAAGTGGTAACCAAAATTATTAACACAATATCCAATAAAGGTACATTTATTTGATTTTGCCTCAAGCTTTGTTCTATTTTTTTTTATTAATGTGAACAAAGGATTCACAACCAAAAGTATTTAAAAATGAGTAGTTTACTTTTTTACCTGTCCATGCCTCCTCTGGAATACCACAATCCAAGGAAATTGAAGGCCCTCTATTTATTAGATACACAATAGTATCTACAACATTTGCCCAAAATTGTAAGGCCAATCATGCATGTAATCTCATGCACCTTGCACTCTCCATGATTTTCCTATTCATCCTTTTTGATACACCATTTTCCTGTGGTGTTCCTAGAATTGTCTTCTCTCTATTAATCCCATGCTCTGAACAATAGTTATCAAACTCTTTGCTGCAATATTCACCTCCATTGTCTGATCTGAGATACTTCAATTTATTCCTTGTCTCATTCTCCACCAAAGATTTCTGTTTCTTGAAAGTATAAAATACATTAGATTTATTACGAATACAATAAATCCAGGTTTTTCTAGTTGCATCATCAATAAAAGTAACATAATAGCGAGAGCCACCAAGAGATGATACCTAAGCCGCTCCCCATACATTTGTATGCACAAGTTCTAATTTTTCTCTCTTCTTTCCCTTCCCAACTCTGATAAATATGACTCTCTTTTCTTTTCCATAAATACAGTTTTCATAGAAATCCAAATCAACATGTTTCAAACCTGGAAACAAATTTATTGAGTGAAGAATATGCATCTCTTTCTCACTCATGTGCACGAGCCTATGATGCCACAATGTCATATCTACTCTTGTGGACGTCAAAGCAGTAACAGAATAAGAAACACCATTGCATAAATATAATGTACCAACCTTTTCTCCTTTTGCTATTACCAAGGCTCCTTTGGTGAACTTCTAAGTTTTCTCTGTGAATGTAGTTATAGAACCTTCACCACCTAACTTCACTGTTGAAATTAGATTTTTCTTCAGATTTGGAACATGTCTTACCTCCTTCAATAACCATTGGTTTCCATTTTGTTGCTTTATAAAAACCCTACCCATTACAATTATTTTACATGGTTTATCATCACCCAAATGAACATGTCCAAAATATCCTTGAACATAATCATGAAAATGTTTCCTATCAAGTGTAACATGGAATGAATTCCCTGAATCAACCACCCATACATCAATAATATTTTCTAATGAAAGAATCAAAGCATCCTGCAAGACATCACATGTCACATTCGCTTCATGACTGTTCTCTGGCTATCCATCTCCTTCTTTTCATTTCCGAGATTTGTAGTCTTTATTCAGGTGTCCTTCTTTCTACTTTTTCAACACACTATCCCTAATCTGGATTTAGATCTACCTTTTCTTGACTTATTTCAATTTCCTAGGTGTTAGCGCTTGAAATTTCACCTCAGGCTGAAAAAAGGTAAACCTCAAGGCAACATCAAACCATTTAGCCTCGTAGCTAGCCCTAAGGGGCAGGAGAAGACTCTCTCCGGTCAATCTCAGTAAAATCTTTAATGGATGAGATGACCAATAGGGTAACACTGATTTTAGGCTAGTAAACTGATCAAAAGGGTTGATTTGGTGGCAAATTGAGGGGATGGCAATTTTGGGTGCCGGGATTGGACACAGTTTCTGCAGGGGGTTCTTTGGGGCGAGGTAGGAGATAGTATTGATGCCTTTGATTGAGGTGGATGATTAGGAATGACAGGTGAGGAGCTAAGGAGAGAAAACAATAACTTTGAATTCTCCTTAAACAGTAGAAAACATTGAAATTAAACAAACTTAAAAGCAGAGCATGACAGTCA
>APFE030688404.1:0-23298 GCA_000404065.3 Pinus taeda
CCATAGACACGTAGATCTCTTCAGCCGAGATCTAGTGTAACTGCCGTTATGCTTCTTAAATCTTCGGAGTGGTTGGCTGTTAGATTCACTGTTCAAGAATGATCTCCAGGTGCGCTGGAGCCTCAGTGAGCTAGGAACTAGGCCATGTATCATTCACGTGCCCAAAACAGTGACGTGCCACCACTGAACTCTTTGGTTGGCCACGTCTTTGAATTTGGTTGACCGCAGCCTCTAATGGATGATTTGGCCGGTTCGAAGGGACATGATCCATGTACATGCCATCTGGAGCTTGCCCATGTAGACCGTTCCTTCAGAGGACACCTGGATCACAGCTTTTAACAAAATAGCCGCGGAATCCTGTGCTGGCTGTGGAAACCTGTGCTAGCTACGGAAACTGACAAGTTTCCGCGCAGCTGCATGAACAAAAAACTAAACCAAACAACAGACATCAGTATAGTTAGAAAACCATATAAACAGTCCTTTTTAGACTATAATGCAATGATTTAACCACTAGATGAGTGAAGTGAGTGGAGAACGAGGGTTAAGAGGGTGTGTAGGAAGGTGCAAGGTTGAGGCTCAACAAGTTGTCTTGGCATGTTGACCATGTGTGGGGGCATAGGATGATCAGTGTACCTTGGCAGGAGGTTGTCACAGGAGGTGGCATTGACAGGCCACTAGATAGTTCCTTGTATGGAGAGGAGGATTTCCCATGGATATATGGGGCAGAGGGGTCACCGAGGAGCAACACCTTAAGGACACCCTCACATGTACATAGGGAGATTCGCATGTTAGACCTCTTAGGGAGGATCAGGAGGGGGGTCCACTTATCCAAGGTTATGGAGATCAGAGAGTGGATACGATGATACTGAAAAGATGCAAACTCATCATTACTAACTTTGTTTTTGACCATGGCATTCAAGGATGTATAGGGGCATGCATCAGTGTGTAGCGATATGCAGGGTCACACCGGGGTATAGGAGGAGCGGTTCACATCACAGTGCATTTCCTTATAGTGTTATGGACGCATCGATACAGGAGGGATACGAGTTGATCCGAGGTGATGTGACAACATGTGGTAGGGTCCAACGATGCATAGAGATATGCAATGGGTGCAGTTATATGCCAGGGGGCATGAGGATACATGGTTATATGTAGCAGCATGCTGGGATGCACTATGGATTGGAAGGGTGCTACTAGCAGGGAGACTACTTGACGAGAGCGTTAGGCATGCCATTGAGGGGGGCATACCCAAATTTGGAGAGAGGTTTCGTCACAGGGCCAGTCAGGAGTGTCCACACAAGTTTTCAACCATACCCGTCGGAGCCTAGGCATCTCTCACTCATTGGCCTTGCAGGCAGTTGAAGGGAGCCTTGTTATGTCCGATCAATGCCTACATTGTGGGTAGCGATACTTGGAAGACTTATTTGAGACGACTCTATGAGATTAATTGCATCAGGGGAACGATAGGGATTCCCCAGTGGGGAGTAAGGTCGATACGCGAGTTGGCAGCCATGGGCTAGGAGATGAGATGATCTTCTGCAAGGGTGGTATATCATTCATCTCTGAGCCCACACTTGGGGAGATGATCATGGGGGAGACATGTGCGTGAGCAAGGGATACCATGTATAGCTGAGGCAACTTTCCAACGGGTATTCGGGCTTCAGACATTGTATTGGCACATTACCGAGGGCGCAGATGGCAAACTTAGTGGTGACAATTGGCTAGAGCAGGAAAGATTTGCATACACTGATTCGGTCACAGGTATCAGAGATCTGTTTATAAGCAACATTCAGGGATTAGTTGTATGGCCCGTGGGGTTCCCAGTGGACATCGATATTACACAGCGGCAGGTGGCAAGAATTGGAAGAAATGGGCTTTCAAATTGGCTTTGGTTTCCAGGGACTCATTGGGGCAGTAGAACACCTTTCTTCGGAGGGATCATAGAGATGACAGTGACACGATGACATCTCCCTTGGGAGATTAGGTTGGGGATAATCAGGATTATCATTCTGGGTTGAGGAGAGGTTTCCCTGCTATTGTTTCGGTCAAGGACTAGACGAGGATTGGCAGATGATGGCTTTGATGGGATTCCCTAGCAGGATCATCTTCAACACTACAAAGTTGTCCTTTATTGGGGTCGTGCAAAGGATTACGAGAGTGGACGGATCTGTAGAAGCACAAGGGGGTTGCAATCATGCCCAGACTAGCGCAATGCCTACACATTGACCTCACTTTGAGATTAGCATGTGGCCATGGAGCTACAAGGTAGAGAAGTTGGGTCACAGACTTAGGAGAGAGGGTTCACACTAAGGAAGGACATCCAAGCATTCTGTTGGGTCTCAGTTTGGCAGTAGGCATGATACCTCTCAAGGACTTAACACTTCATATGGGTGGTCTAATGACCAGTGGGATGTGCTTGCCCCCCACGGATACTACTCCATCAGGTTCTAGGAGAGGAGGATATGGTATGAGTATTATGGCAGTCGACCATAGTCAAAGCAGTGCAATGTCGATATGGTGGTATCCTTTGGAGATCAGCATGGGAACCCGATATTATAGGGCTTGGCAGTTCAACCCCCTTTAGGGACGAGTTGGTCTCTACAAGGGGGTCACGTGGATCTTCTGTTGGGGTTTAGTTCTATGGAGAGTATTTGGTCCCCTAGAGATTCGCAAATGACACAATGGTACAACTGGGACCCTAGTATTGTTTGCAGTGATAGTTGGGTCAGCAAGGAGAGAGATCTTGTTCGAGCATTATTTGAGGACAAGCAATTCTTGGCGAGGAGCACTGTGATGTCCTCAATTCCGATTTTTCCATCTAAGGAGGTCAACAAAGATTTTGTGGGAGGTGTTAAGCATAGCACAATTTTGAAATTCAGGCATTGGAGGCAATTTTGATATGGGAGGCATGAGGACTTAGAAGAATAGGAGAAATTTTAGCCTTGGTGGAATGTGGGGACCACAAAAAGAAGGAAATTCGACCCTTGGAAATAATTCGCACTTGTGGAGGAAGAGAGAAAGAAAAGGGGGGTGCAAGTTAGTGGAAAATGGGGTCCACCAAGTGAAAGAGGCCAACTTCTATAAATAAGGAAAGGAGGCCTCCATTTAATATCTTTTGACAATCTAACTTGAACACAGTTTTCTTGAGTTGTTTAGCCAAGTAAATTAGTGTTGTTTAGCACAAGGAATTCCCAAGCAGGAATTCCAACCTCTCTTTTGGTGGACTTCGAGGGCCACCATAAGAGGGAATTTCTGAGCTTGGTGTGGAGGAATTCCACTGGAGTTCATGGGACATCTCAGGGAGTTTGAACTTCTAGGAGGACGCAGGAGAAAAATCATACCACCGAGCTAAGGGAGTTTCAAGGGGTAAGTTGGACAGAGAATTTAGGAGAAATTTCACTAAGGGTGGAAAAGTAATTGTGGAGAATTTCAGGGTTGGAAGTTGTTGTTCGAGGGAGAGCCAAATTTATCATTTTGGGCCTGTGCAGAAGTGTCACTGGGCAGAATTAGTGCATTGGATTCTTCTCTCTTGTGTGGGGTTTGAGGAAAAATATCACTCAGTTCTTCCCAAGGGAAATTACAAGGTCATTCTAAAGCTGATTGAGGAGGGATAAGTGACATATTCAGTAGTTGTAGTTTGCGGTGGAGGCAGTTTCTGTCAGGAAGTGCGTAGCACTGATTTTGGGTAATTCCAGGAGGTCAGAATTAGCCCAAAACATTTCTAGGTTTTTTTGTTCAAAGTTTAAGGAGTCTGCCCCTAATTTTGCAAAATTTTTGGAGGAGTTTTGGTGCCCCAAATAGTGGAATTATTGAGCAGCTAGTGGGGGAGGAGTGAGCTTAAATTTTGGGTCTTGGGTGGTCGGTAGAGTTTGCCAAAACCCTTTCTGGGTTTTCTAGGTTTGTGGTAGAGAGTCCACGATTGATTTGGTGGAATGTTTTAAGTACTTTTGGAGGCTTAAATAGGGGTTTCTTCCAACCAACAGTTGCAAAATTTCCAGGGTCAACATAGAGCTTGAGGAGAAATCATTTATTTACATACGGGGCAATGATTTTCTCACCTGGAATTACCTAGCTTTCTTTGGCAAGCTGAGGTGCACACATTATATATATTTGTACTCTCCTCTTGATAACAAAATGGATCATTTTGGCACAATTTTGGTGCAATTTTATGGATGTTTAATTGTTGTCTAAATATTTATGTGTTGTATGTGTATTTTGCTTTGTTTATCTCTGTTAATTCTTTTTTGGAACATTACAGACCAACAAGCTTGGTCTACTTAGATGCATTAATGATTATTGGACCTAATGGTAAAGATGCAACACAAAACATTATGTGTGATTGACAGATGGTTTTAATCATGGGCTGCACAACTTGGCCCAAGTCCACTAGAGGAGCATTATGAAACCCTACAAGTGAAGCGTTGAGAGCCATGGGACTATTACCACTTGCAGAGCATCATTCCATTCCATGGTTTCCTACCCCCAGTAGTTTGCACTTTGCCCCACATTATTCATGAGATGATGCACTTGGACCAGCATGCCCCAGCGAGCTTAGCAATGTAAACATGGTTTGGCAATTGATCTGAGGCCAAGATGAAGTTTGTCTCACACCTATAAACATGGGAGGGATAGCACACTCCTCGAAGCCCTCAACATTAGAGCAAAATCAAGCTATTTTATCATCAGGAGACCCATGAGACCCATTTTGTGCCCTAAACACAAAACTTGGGTCCACAGGATGATTTGCATGGATATCTAGGGGCCAACTCCTAGATCATTATTTCTGGAGCACTCACACTCACTTTGGCATTGGAGGAGCCCAATGCATGCCCTAGAAGGCCCTAAGCATGCATGATGTCAACATCTCAACCTCTTTGTGTGTTAATTGTTATGTTTTTACATTGGCTACTAGGTCGGCATGTGACCTAGAATGATTTTTCACATTACTTTATGACTTAGGAGGGGATTCTTACTCTAATTCGAGTTAGTGGGACATGTATAAATAGAATATCACTCATTTGTGATCAATAATCATCAATCTTGTGAATTTTGAACCTCTTAGAAAATTTGCACTTGCTTCTTTTGGGTGATTTTGGAGATACTTGGATGCATTTTGACATATGGAAGCTAATTTTGACACTATTTGGAGCTACTTTTTGGTCTAATGGAAGGAATTATTGCACGTTATCTTGTAAGTGTAATATTTTGTTGAATATCTTTTTCTTGAATGTCTATATGTCAACAAAAACATGTAGAATGATGAATTAGATATAGAAAACATAAAAAAACATAGATTTGTCATTGAACCATATAACAACAATCATCTAGAAGTTATAATCTTCATCAACCACGTCCACAAGTTAGTAACATTCAACATATTGAGCTCATGAATCATGATTCATCAATCTTAAAGTGTCAACTTCAAGCTTTCAAAATTGAAAATTCAATATATAACATTTATCATCATTGATCACCAAAGTTGTACTTGTAACCTAAGTTTAACCATTACAACAAATAATATCTAACATGAAATGAAATGTTATAAAATGAAATGAAATGAAACAACTTTCACGAAGCATCATATTCATAATTCATTACCAATGAGTTATAATTGCCAACTTCAAACTTCAAACTTAAATTGTCATATATTGTTTACAAAAGATATCATAATAAATATGAAAGAGTCAACAGTTATGAAAACTACTAGAAACTAGAAAAGACAAGTAAATCTAATATCTACTACTTCATGTGGCCCTTGCCACAAGAAATGTCTGACGTATGAGAAGGTCGTGGTGGTCTTGTAGGAGTCTCCTCCCACATAGACTGATGACCAGAACCAAAAGGCACATGCCCTCCACGTGAGGGTGTAGAAGGAGGCGGCGAAAGCAAAGGAACAAGACTTGGGACTCGAGCACTACTGCTGGGTGGTGGAGGTGGCATGGTTGTTGCTTCATCTTCCTCTCTCATAAGTTCTGCTTCCAATTCTTCAAGATGTATAGTTCCATCCTCCAAATGTAAACCAAAGCAAAAATATTAGAAGTAAAATAAATCACAATCATCACATTAAATAGATATTATTCATTCCAATGTCATGTTTGTTAAAAAAATATTAGTAAGACTCTTTTTTAAAATTAAAGTTTCTTTTGTCTAGGGGTTTTGGATAGATGGTGATTGGGTGTTTTATTAAGACACTCCTTGATGTGAAATCAGTGGTTCAATTCCAGGCCTAATTGGGGTGATGAAGATGTCATCCCACCAAACTTACAAAAAAAAAATTAAAATTTCCTTCACAATTTGACTTCAAAAAAAAATAGAAATAAATTTTGAATATAAAGAATATATGGCAAACATTTTAAAGTTAATAATTTTAATTTTTTCATAAAAAGCTTGTGATAACCCAAAAAATAATAGAGAGGGAAATTCAATATATTCAAAATTATTATAAGTTTAGATAGCATTTTATTGTACATTTACTTATTTACTTTTTATATATAAATAAAATTTAAAAAATTAATAATTACTTTTAAAAATTAATAATTCTTATTTAAGAAATTAAAATATTATACTAATCTTAATATTTATAATTTTCTCATGCAGATACGGGTGAAATCCGAGAGCCTTAATGACGAGCTGACGGAATGACGACGTTCGGACCAACCAGATGGTGGCCAGTGCACCATCCCAAAGCTTAGTTAAGGCGAACGCAGGCTCACTTGAGGCGAGCACTGGCCTGCCTGCAGGAAGCTTTTAATGGCCGCTCAAGCCAAGAAATGAACGCTGTTTGTATTAACATGGAACCCATCAATCCCTCAGTCTGCCCTCCCTCCCTCAGCGTTTTCCTGCTCCAAGCCGAAAACCCCTACAGCAGAACAGTTACCGGAAGTCGATGTTGGCTTCTGTGTTGTATTGACCTGGGAAATGGGTATCATTACTCCCATTCCAAGCACTGCCCTTTGAACCCTGTCCAGGAGCCCTCTCTGCATTCTTTGCTTTCCTTCTGGGCTTCCTATTCTTTTGAACTTCTCTCCCACCACATTGCTATGGTTCGTCACCGTATGAGGAGCCGTAGAAGAGGTACCCGAGGTGGTAACGCTCGCTCACAGGCAGCGCAAAGCTCTGAACCACACCAACACCTGCCTCATTGCCTCCTCCCCAGGACAATTCTCCCCCTCCCAGCTTGCCCCGCAAACGTTATCCTCACACTCGCAGTGGTAGGGGTCGTGTGCAGTCTTCAATGGTCGAGCACAGAGATTTCAGGCTTCACACTGCTACTTTTCCTCTACAATCCAATCCGGCTTCCCACTCGACTCAATTCAGGTTCTAGAGGAACCTGAACCAGCCCATCATAACTGCTAATGTCACCATTGTTTTCTCAGAAGAAGAAGATCAGTACAGTGCTCCTATGCGAAACTCTGAAGAGCAACCTTAGGACAATCACAGCATGGGTGTTAGTCGTGGTTTTGAGTAGCCCCCGACGAAAGAAGGAAGGGGAGCTCGGCGTGGCAGACAGCATGCAGAAGGTGAAAACACTGCCGACACTTGGCAACCAGGTGGCAGCTCAATCGGAGCCTCAATTTCGATGGCAATTGCTGGCAGTTTGAGCGGCACCCTTTAGGCGAGGGAGCCACCAAGTGGCAAGGCGGAAGGCGACGTGGCAAAGGAGGATGAGGTTTGGTATGGGAATGCGTGCCCCATTGTCGAGGAGCCTCCTGACCAGGACGAACCCAAGTGATGCCACGTGGCCATCCATGCGCCATCTCAGGTTTCTGCTGTTGATGGGTTGGGTCCAGTCTCTTGTTGTTTTGATTTTTGTCTACATGATAGGCAGTTCTGTCTTGTTTTCAACTGCTTTAGATGGTGCTGTGTCAAATCTTTCTTCTGGTTTTGTCGGTATTTTCCCGGTCTTCTGCTTGGTTTTTTGTTATGTTAAACTGGTTTCCCCACATATGGGGCAGTTATGATACGTTTTTTGTTATGTTAAACTGGTTTCCCCACATATGGGGCAGTTATGATACTCAGAATGAACTACGATGTGCTGCAACCTCTTTGTAATTTTATTTTTGTTTCCTTTTAATAGAATTAGCCTTAGAGAGAAAAAAAATATTTATAATTTTCTACTATATTTTTTTTTTTAGTTTTTTATTTTAAATTATATTGTAATTATAAAATACATTTATATTGTTATAAAAAATAAATTTCTTTATTTTTTAATATATTACATTATTTTTTATTGAGATAATTACATTATTATTTTTATAATTTTTTAAATTAAAAATAATTTTACCATTACACCATAACAGTAAACATATTAATTACCCGGATGCGGGTGTTAATAGTCGCATTTAAGATGAATCGAAACCCACGCGCCGAGGACATGCTGCCACGCTGTGGACAGGTGGTCGCCATGAGCTTTGGGCTGGTTTCTGCTCCAAAGGAATTAACGCGCCTCAATGGCGCTTCAATGCTGTGGTCTTTCCAAGGTTCTGGTACCCACTATCTTGTCATGGCGCAAACATTCCTTCTGTTATGTTTGCAGTTTGGTTTTCGTTCTGGAGAATTCGTAGTTCAGGTGAGCGTGGAGGAGGGAGGCTCTGAGGGAAGCATACCCACCCTCGAGTCCTTCCCCTGCCCAATTCTTGCAGTGTGTGCTCACTCGGCTCAGGTGAATTTGCCGGCGGCAGTCAGGTTGCAGAGCCATCGGGGTAACATTTCCTGCAACATTCTTCCTATTAGACGAAGGCACCAGGACGTTAAGTCTCACACTGGGATCATTATGGCTCCGCGCGCTGGGTATCGTAGGCCTCGCAGAGGAGGTAATTCTGGGCAGTTGGGAGGCACCAGAGATAGTGGCCACTCAAGCCCGAGGCGTATCTCTCCTCTGGCCTGTGCTTCGCCACCCTCCGGCGATTCGGTGCACTCTGAGTCAGACTTAAGTAATGAAGTGCAGACTGCGACTCTTTATTACCACCGCAAGAGGAACAAACCTGTGGTTAAAGCCATGATAACAATAATTTTTGCTGAGGAGGATGAGGCGGAAGGCAGTTGGAAGGCTGAAATGGAGGAAGAGACGCCTCCCTCCTCGGACAATACTTCCAAGATCAAAGACAGCTCCTACAGCCCCGAACTACAGAGCAAGGTGGACGAGGAAAGCACCTTTGGTTACTCAGCAGAGCAGGCGGAAGCCTTACAAGAAATAAGTAGCCTCAAGGGGAAAGAACCCATGGTTATTTCCGAAGGTCCACCAGAGGCTCAAAAGGAATCTCAAATCAACAGGCCTCCCTCTCCTCAGAGCAAGCCAAAGACTGAAGAGTCTGAAGACTCTTTTGATTACACTCTGTACCTCCAATTGCCACCAGGTATTGAACGTATTGAAGATATTCCAGTTGGCATGGAAGTGACCTGGGAGCGGGACCCGGTTCGTGCAGCAGAAGACCGCAAGAAACGAGCGCTGGAACGAGAATCTGAGGCGAGGAAGAAGCAGGGCAATCAAGGGCAGGAGAGTCAAGGGTAAGCCTGATCTCAGGCGAAAATTGTCTTTTCCTTTTTGCTTAGTTTCGGTCTTGCGGCGAGCAGCAATTGTGAAAATGCTGATTATAAAAACTGTTTCTTGTAATGGGTCTCTTGTAATGGGTCTCGGGGTTAATTTCCAGTTCTTATGCATGTCTATGTCGGTCTATGTATGTCTTGGTCAGTTTATGTCACAGCACAAACTATCTCTGCTGGTATCTTTTGGTATCTCCAGCTTGTATATGCAGACAATCCAAGTTGATGAAGCAAGCTTTGACCGAGAGCCAAGTTGATGAAGCAAGCTTTGACCGAGAGCTGAACACGCGCTCTCAGAGGTTCTCACCTCTTGTACATACTTTTTTGGTTCTTTTAATATAATTAGTTTAGCCTTTGCCCAGCAAAAAAAAAAACAGTAAACATATTAATTATAAAAAACTTATTTCTTTTTATATATATCAACACAATTTTCCATTACAAATCCACAAATTTAAGTTAATTTAAAACTCTGATATCTTATTACCTTATACATTTCATATTAAAACTCTTTTGCAATTCAAAATCCACATTTAGACTACTCAATTATATTATATAAAACTCTAATAAAATATAATACACAATACAAATATTCTCAATCTATATAAATAAAATTTAATATATATATTTTATTCATCGAAATATTATTTTAATCTAAATTAAATTTTTATTTTCATATTATATTCATTTTTATTAATTAATAAAAAGTTAAATTTGAAAATATAATTTACTATTTGTTTTCAATAAAAAAAACAAATAATAAATAACAAAGTATGCTGAATTATTTCTGAGCAATTAATAAACAGGTTAACCCTCTTAAATTTATAATAATAGTTGAAAAATAATAATAATAAACCAACTACATATATTATATATGTAATAAATTATAAACCAACTATATAACTATTTGAATTTAAATTTATTAACAGAAAATTAAATCTTAAAAATTTGATCAACCAAAAGTTAAATATTAAGAATATAATTTCTTGCCGAAGCCAGTAGATTGAACATGTGGGTCATGACCGTCACATGGTCCACCTCAGAGAAAATAACAACCTCACCCACTGTGCTCTACGTAGATTAAGCAAGTGGGTCGTAACCAGGTTTTTATTGTACACGTTAGGTCGAAACGGACACCGTACGCACCCATACCACGTACGTCCATACATGTCAGCTAAACTGAATAAATAGAATGGAGCGGCGGAGGGAGGAATTGTCTTGAACGTCAAAAGTAGTTAGAATTTAGGTGAAAAATTTTAAAAAATTTAGTGAGACAGTGTGAATTGTGGAAATGGATTCAGCCTTATTAAAAAGTCTAAAACACTTAAAATTTTGAAGTTTAGTAACTATAATTTGGATTTACAAAAATCTTCGCAATATTTTCTCTAAATATAACCAGAATTTCCATGACTTTTAAAGCAACTCCTCCCCTCCGTTACACTACGCAAAATAGAATAAAGAGTATTTTTGATAAAGCCAGAGGTTTTGAATTCAATTCCCAGCCATGCCTCTGGATTTGCATAGAAAAATGTGTAAAAAAAGGTAGTGCGGCTATGTTAAGAAGCTTAATTAGAAAATTGAGGAGGTTAAGTAGAAAAATGGAGTATAAAGAAAAGACGTTAATGAGGGAAAACCAATGCTCTAATTTATTAGTAGATTTGAAAATATTATGTGGCTCAGTCCTCTACTTATTTTATGTTCTAAGTCTATCTTGTACTTCTGATTCTTGAAACTGTTTGGTTGCCTGGAGTTTTAAAATCATATTTCGTTTCAGTTCTTCACCTCACATTATTAAGAATTCTTGAAATCATGTTTCATTCCAGGTCTTCACCTCACATTCTTTCAATTTTTTCAGCTCGCATTCTTGAAACCATGTTTCGACCCACCCAGAGTCTTGAAATCGTGTTTCATTCCAGTTCTTCACCTCATATTCTTTCAAGTTCTTCCAGTCGCATTCTTGAAACCATGTTTCGTTCTAGTTCTTCACTTCACTCTACCGTTTGTACTTGTTTTCTATCCTCTCCATATGCTAGCAGAAAGGCCGAAAGCAATCCTCTCCATATGCTAGCAAAAATAAATAAAGCAAACCTCACTTTTAACGCATAAAGTATTGAAAATGAATTATTTACAAATTGCAATAGTGGTTAATCAAATCATAATAACACTACAAATAAGCAAAAGCACTGTACACTGTATAATATTATTCTGCTCTTTGTACACAATGCTATGCAAAATTTTTATATAGTAGAAGAAAAGCTGGAAACTGAAAATTATTATTAAACAAACCAACATGCGAAAAGTCCAGAAATAATTAAGGTTACTAAAAAAATCAGAGAATTACATATGACAATTGCTACTGATATAAAATCAAATTTCCTTAACCTCATACATCTAATCAGAAAAGGAATGGACATTGTGTTAGCTAGTTTACTTCAGCTATCGAACGGCCCAAAAATACTTGTGCTTTAGGAATTTGCTTTGTTCAGGGTCTTCCTCTGTCATGCTCTCTGAGGTCTATCTCACACAAACACGAGACTTCAATAAATAATAGCTTTTCCCTCCTACCAGTTAACCAACCCAAAAATTATGAAAAAAAAAACTTACTCGAATGTCACTCTGTACATGAATCAACAAAATCTACTAAAACGAATTCCTCCCTTCGCTGCAATTTCTATCTCTTTAATTGTTGCCCCTGCCGCTTACGCTTAAACGACCATTGATGAGCGCATGTGCGCTCAGCGGTGTTTCTCATCCTGTTGTTGTTGGAGGTTTTTTCCCACTTAGGGAGGTGGGATGCGAAAAGGTGTTTCTCATCCTGTTGTTGTTGGAGGTTTTTTCCCACTTAGGGAGGTGGGAAATGCTTTTCGCATCGCTTAATTTTGTTATTCTCCAGCAAGCAACAGGATGAGAAACATTTCAACCAAGTCGGATCAGGGAAAAAAAAACTATATACTTTACGCCAATGCACTCGTGAAATGAATTAATGGTTGATGAATTTTGGCTTTACGTTTTGAATTTTGGCTTTACGCTTTCGCTTTCTCTTTCAGATTGCATGATTTAATAGAGGAAATGGCTTCTGAAGGAATATGGACGAAGTGTGAAAGAAGGTAATCTCTGTATAACTTTGGCTAACCCTGCTCCCGTCTTACATATAATGCTCATAAACCCAGTTCCAATTTACCTTACCTGAATAAATTTTATTTGAGGACATCCAAAATGCAATTTCTGAGTTTAGAATCAACCAGAGTTTGAAGATTGTAAAAACGCCAAAAAATGGAGCGCACCGAAGTGTTTGTTTGCCTGGAGTTTTGAGATTATGTTTCATTATGATTGATTTTGTTGAAGAATCACACGCTAGCCTAATCCTCATGGCGATTTAGGAAGAAATTTAGAATAATTTCTGAAAAGTTTTAAATCTACACAACAAATTGATACAATAAATGTTAATGACGGTAACAACACAAGAAAGAAGATATTGAGAAGGAATTGGACGTTTTTTTTTTCCTAACAACTCAAGAAAGAAAATATTGAGAAGGAGTTGCAGGTCTGTTTTTTTAGTAGAAAATACAGAACATTCTTATATTAGAGAGAGTGTTTTACATATTCTAAGGTCTTTATCTTTCCTGTATTTTGTTCGGCTGTTCAATAGCAAATCTG
This sequence comes from Pinus taeda, assembly GCA_000404065.3. Classification (NCBI taxonomy): domain Eukaryota; kingdom Viridiplantae; phylum Streptophyta; class Pinopsida; order Pinales; family Pinaceae; genus Pinus; species Pinus taeda. The sequence continues at coordinate 13,198 of APFE030688404.1, forward strand.
GAACGCTATTTGACTAAATATGTAGACAAAAAACCCCTGCAATCTCGGAATGATAAAACATAAGATGTATTGATAAAACATAAGATGACAATACAGGGGAGAAACTACAAAATCTGTAACTCTGGAGGAATGATATGCAGAAAGGAGTGCAGAATACCGAAATAGGACATAATGAAAGCAAAAATTCAAGGAAGCAGGTTACCTTAGGAGTATCGCTCCATAGCAGTGTTGCACACTCTGCCCGTTGCACAGTCTCTATATGTTAGCAAATATTCTGAAAGCAGAAAGAAATAAACAAATAAAGAACCATTACACATCAATTGATTACTCACTGATTGCAATTGAAATTAAATCTGAATACGCAGAGGGGCGAACTGGAAAGGAGATTGAGAATTACGTTATTTCTTTATTGTCAAAGAAAAACATCAAACAGAAAATAAATAAACAAATAAAACATCCTTAATAGAAAAGGCCTCCAAAACAAAAACCAGAGGATTAGATATGGCATTTGCTGTTGATATTAAGAAATGAAATCAAGTTATATCAAATCAAGTTTGGCAATTGCTGCTGATATTAAGAAATGAAATCAAATTTAAACAAACGGATCCAAATCTCCTCACCTCATTCATCTAACCAGGAGGAATCGAGATTGTCTTGGCCAGTTTGGTTCAGCGATCCAACGGCCCAGAAATACCCTCTGATATTTCCCTCTCTGCTCTTCTTAAAGAACTTTTCCGTCTCTATTTTGCGCTCTCTCTGATTCTCACTTACAAACGTTGATTTCAAACGCACTCCACACATAACCATAACAATAATGATGGCATACAACACAAACAAACAGGCATACCCACACAAAAAAAAGAACGAACACAAAGAAAGAAAAATTGGAGCGCTCCACACATTCAATCATGGCACACCAGACTACCAACGCCTAAGAGAAGATCAGAGGAAAACGAAGTAGACAATGAAATTGGGGCATCATGGGTTATATATATAGTGAGCCATGCTATCTTTTCCAGCTTTTCTTAACGGTTAGCTTTTATGAGATCTTACGTGGCTGTCTCAGGGTCAAGCTAATATGCTTTTCAAGAAAGCCTGATGATGAGGTAGGGTATCCGATGAATTCAAAAGTTTAAATATTTCAAGGAAGTCTGATGATGAGGTAGGGTATCTGATGAATTCAAATGTTTAAATTGTTTTTAAAATTGTTTGAAGTTTTTTTGGTGGGTTTTTTTAGTCTAATTTTTCTAAAATTTAGCAGGAATTTATTGAAATTACAAATTTGATGGATAACTCCTGCACGATTGAAATATTCCAAAAGTTTTTCAACGCGCTGAATCCATATATACACTCAAAAAACTAATTTAAATAACACAAATCAAAATTTCACCTCAAACATTTTAGCCAAACTAAAAACAACTCCTAAAAATATTAAAAATTTTAAAATTAAAATACATAACAACTTTCTTTTTTAACAACACTTTTGTGAATCTCCTAATAATCATTTAGCTTATGGTTACAACGTCATATGGTCTCAAGGTGTGTTACGTCCTTTCTGACCAATATTATACCTGCATTAAAAGTGATTTCTAAAACAATGCATTAATTTAATCGTTTATTTAAATAATAAATAAAATAAATCATTATAAAATAATATAATGTAAATATAAATATAAAATATTATTTTTACTTTTGTTTGGTTAAGAGTTTGTCTAAAGGCTTAAGACCCAGGGACCACCAGTGGCTAATCTCATGTGTGGCTTTCCTTGAATAACATTGATGAGTCAACTTACATTCACATATAGAAGCCACTGATGGTTGTTCACCATGTGGTGTGGTTTTCCTTGAATAGCAGTGATGAGTCAACTTGCATTCACATATAGAAATCGGTAATGGTTGTCCCCACGGCTAGTCCAACACCAATATTAATAATGGTTGTCCTCTTTGACAACTAAGTTATAATAGATTTTTCCACTATTTAAAAAAATACAAATAATTAATTATTTTTCAATTAATCTTAATAAAGTTTAAAATTATACAATTTATTTATTCATGTGAAGTGAGAGTATAAAAATATGTCATTTTTTATATCCTAAATTATTATACATATCCAACTCATTATATCACTTTATTATTTAATAAAAAGATTTATTCTACATTTTGTCACAAACTACAATGGCTAATCTTAATTTTGGATCATAATAGTTTTAAATGTTTTTCATGGTTTGAAGTCTAACTCACTATGTCAATAATGGGTTAAGAATCTTTAATTCTTTACATCTCTTTGATGTTCAACAAATAAGTTGGTTCTAAACCTTTATCACCAATATAATGACTAATCTTAACTCCTTATCTTAATTATTTTTACATGTTATTTATTTTGTAACAAAATTTAGTATGTATGATGTTTAAATAACATCTATTATGTAATGACATACTGATGTTTGGAGTCCATCTATTCATGCACATGCTCTTGATGCCAAAGAAAAAAGGTTTGTTGCAAAAGATGAGATCTCAATATTCATCATTGTTTCCCTTTCAGGGTAACTACTTCTAGAGCCACCCTCTCATTCCTGTGGTGTTGCAGTGTTGCTACTCGGATGATTTCTCCTACTTATTTCTTTTTATTCAAGCATGTTTATATAGTTCTTCCATTAGATACATGAGGATCTAGCCTCACATAACTCATGAGTTATTTCAGATGACTCTGCTATGGTATATCATCTCATATGCCTTACCTTCAAATTGTGTGTGCACGCGCAAATGGTACTTCATACACAATCTTTATTTTAGTTGATGTGTTATATTCTCATGTGTAGGTTTCTTTCTTAGACATGTTGTGATGATTGCTTAACTAGTTGTGAACATGGTAAACATTGGATGAGATCCCATAACACTCTTAACAATAAATATTTTATTATTTTGTTTTATTATACCATGACAAAGACATAATTGTCCTCAAATAGGATTTGCCAAGACTTGGGCCAAGTTGTAAAACTGGAAATCGCATTGGGCTAGTGTACTTCATATCCTAACTATACTTAACACTTTCCCTTTTTTTCTATTCAACATCATCTCATTTCCTAAAAATATATTATTCCCACCTCATGTTTGGCTTATCATCAGTCATCCAACAAGGTCTAGTCAAGAAAATTGAAGAACATGTGAGCCTAAGTCAAATAAAACCAGAAAATATTAGAGATGAAGAGCGTGAAAGTTAAAAGTCAAAATAATAATAAAGTTAGACTAATGCCACCTCATTAAAAATGCCTTCACCCCAAGGTCCTATATTAAAAAATGCATGTAGAAAGAAAATACAAAGAGGGGTAAGAAAAAATACAAAGAGGGGTAATAAAACAAAGTACCAAGGTGCTAACTCTAAACAAAGTTCCCTCTTAAAATCTTGCAAATGCAAATAATGAAGATTCCTAGCTCTTGAAAGCTAGTCGGACCAATCAAAATACCTTTTACAACCATTATATCTGACTTTGAGGGTCAATACATGATGTTATATTCCCTTTACATAAGTTATTCATCATTTTTACCCATATCTACTTGAGTGACCTAAGAAATACCTCTTGTGTTAGAAATTGAAACATGTAGTAGAGATAAGATTGTCTCATCATTGTAAAATTAAGAAAATTGTAAACATTAACGTATTTAAGATGTTAGAAGCACTTATTTAGTATGTTTTTCTTAACAATTATGTGAGACTTGATTCACTACCATATGTGGGCACTCCACATTGAGATCCATGCACTATGCCTCATGATCTATGTACTTACATCAACTATAATACTAGCTTGTGATTCATGTAATAATAGATAGAGATATATGCATACATTGGGATCCATGCCGCATTTATTGGGATCCATGACATTGCTTTGGGATGCATGTCACTACCTAAGGATCCATGATACTGTGTTGGCATCACTACTTGTACACTTAATGGCATATGAAGCATACATGAGCCAACAATGTGGTTTCTACTTGATATCATGTGGTTTCATTTTTTTTGGGGGTTCTTTCACACTTGGGGTGATTTTTAGCTTGTTAGAGATGATTTTACTTGTGACATATGTGAACACTCCTTTGGGTGCATTTTATCTCTTCTAGCTCACATGTGTGATGCTTCCACAACCTTCTAGAAGAGCACACTACTTATTCTTTTTTATATTCATAAATGCAGTGGCTCTAAAGCCTTCTAGAAGGATGTACCACTTATCTTCCTTGTTTCCCACACATGTGAGGGGGTTCTTGGCTCTTTCCTTTGGTTAAGAAGGGTGCTTAAGGTTTCTAGCATGGTTTTGACCCCTTAATTGAAGAGGGTGCTCATGTTTGAATGTTTTCTCCAATTGTATTGAGGCACTCATGGTTTTACCTTGTGATTTTCAATGGATCACATGGTATGAAAACATTATATCATAGCCAACCCATGGTTTTGTAAGCATGGTTTAGGGAGGCCCTTACCTATATCAGGAGGGAACCTCCTTCATTTTCTCTCGTTGGAAATAAAGTGGAAAGAACTTCTTGATAGTTGTGGTGTGAGATATTTTCTCTTATGAGCAATGTTTTAGGGTTATAATAGAGAGATTTGAATTGCAAATTTTATTGTGGAATGAGCTATCACAAGGCAAAATATTACAAGTAAGGTATGAATTGCATTTCTATTTCCATTTTTTATTGAATTCCAAGCTAGATTTTGTGTATTAGAAGTAAATCTCCGAATATTTTATTTATTTACTCCAAATTAATATAAGATTCACTTTGTGATACTTAGGTTTATTCCTATAGATTAACCTCCCTATAATCTTTGCAAGCTTTCATATTATTTTAGTTTGATGCTCTTATAATTATTTTTCTTGATGTATGAGGACTTCAAAAATTAAGCCAATTGGATAAATATTTTAGTGTAATATGGATCCCATTGCCCAAGTGCTAGTTTCATTGGTATTTCCAACCATCTTTTAAAATTTCCAAATCAAACAATCTAGGATTTCCGTGCATATCATTTCAAATTTAGATTGCTTTTTATCGGGTTTTCAACTACCCTTTGCGGATATCATACATCAAACTCGAGTCTTTATTATATGTCAATCTCTATAAGTGGCTTTACATAAATTGATTTCTTATTATGGGTGAATCTGATCAATTTCTAGTTGTTTTCTGCACATAGAATTTCACCCATTTTCTCTAAAAACAAAAACAAAACAAAAAAACCAAAAACAAAAAACTCAATAATTAAATGAAAAATTGAATGGATATTTAAATTGTTGATGACATAATAATACTTCAAGCTTGTTCTTCCCACACATGTGTTGTTAAGGAAACAAAATGAATTAGTCTAAAATTCACATTTTAGCAACATTTAGCTTATTTTGTTCCTTATATCTTCTCATGAAAATTTGATGCCCTTATTGATGGAATGACTAGCTCCCTAAGTAAAACGATTGAAGTCATTTTTCCAATTTCTATTCATGGTTGAAATCTATGGTTAAGGGTTTTAACACCAAAGGTTCTCTTTGATGCAATATTGAACATGTGAATACATATATGCATAAATAAATAAAAATTTTATACCCTCATTTCTTGGCATGTTAATTCTCTACTATTGTCATACATTGCTTTAGCTCTAAGTTTATAATAAAAATCCATTATATCTCATGACTCTTAAGCATTTTACATTTGGGTTGCTAGCACTTTTCACTTACTTATTTTTTTATATTAAATGAGTTCAAAATGGACTATCATTTTGTTGTGAATGTTGATTACAAATCAAGATTAAGAATCGTGCTTTAAAGAACATATTTTGATATTTCTCTTTGCTTAAGTACATATATATATTTTTAAAATAACAACAATAAACTATTAACCTAACAGTTAGAACTTATCTTCTCATGTAAGCATTCATTTATCCTCTCATGTAAGAATTCATTTGGTAGATGATCTCATGACATTGGACATAAATTTAAACATTTTTGGTGAATGGGATATAATTAAAGATCTTTTTCTCCCAGTATTTGATATTGTAACACATTGTGAATCCCTCTAAGTGAGCAACATTTGGCATTACAACTTGAAATTTTGGCATTTAATATTATGAAGATTATGAATTATTTCATGGAATGGTGAAACTATTTATGTTTATGGTGACTGAATTAATTTTCAGTAGTAACACTACTTGTAACACTCGCATTGGACACCATCATTTCATTTGCCAATATTGGCTTAAATGACATAAATTTGGTGATTTTTTCATCTCACATAATTGGTTAAAAATTCTAGGATATAATCAATCAGGCTTCAAGTTTTTGTCACTGATTGCTTGTATGCATACTTCACGTATTAGATAACTAATGCGTAGGGACTGAGGTAAGTATAAATATTTGTAAATAAGTAGGAGAAATATGAAGAGTTAGAGGAATAGGAAGAGTCATCAAAACTTGGAAGATGAAAACAAAGGTCATAAAATTACGTATTTATGAATGTGTCACCTTCATGAAATGCAATCAAGAGTGGAGTCCTTTATCCCTAATTAGAAATGCATCTCTATATCTATTCCCATTAGATCTAAACCACTCTACAATTCTAAGTCTAGTAAATCTATCACTCTACCATTTGAACCTATCAAATTTACTACTTCACCATTGTGAGACTATAAAATCTTCCATTGTGATCCCATCAAATTTGTTCTTCTCTAGTCTAGCATTCCCTCGACCAAATTTAGGCTCGTTTTCATGTCCATTCATGTTTGTAGTCCAAAAATCCATGACGAAATACGAACACTCGTTAGACCTATCTCAAACTTTATATCTCCTATTTGTTTGCAATGTGGACTCTCCCTTCTATCCAAAACATTACTCAATGTTCAATCTTTGAGACTTCTTAACTTGCATTCATAGCCTTTTCTCAACTCTCTCTTCGTGTGTTATCTCCTATATGTGTCCATTCTCATAGGTCATAAGTGGAACCTCTACAAATAAAATACATTGTGGGTTATATCTCTAATACCTTGGTTTCATCTGTAGAGAGTCATGTCACATATATTTGCACTTCCAAGACCAATCACCCTATCTCCCCTCAAATACATAAACCTTAATTTGGAAAAGAAAACCATTGTAGAGAAATAGTAAAAAAGACTCTCTAAAACATATACCATTTTTATCTTTCAACACCAATATCTAAATACATCCAAGAAATATACATGGGCATGAAATCATTAGTCAAATTGTTTATCTCTAGCATTTGACCATCAATTGAGATTATAATATGCAAATAGTGGTATCGGTATCATCTTAACTGGTGGGGTGAAAGAGGTTGTTAAAGCAATCTACCATGTCAAAATATGGGCTTCGATGGGTCCTACAAATATTAGTTGACTACAACAAAAACAAATTTGAATTCACTTGAATAAATGTATCTAATCGTCTCGTGACACACCACACCAACCATAAAAAGAATACCATATATATATATATATATATATAGATAATTTGGTTCACCTTAGTGCACAGTTATTGGGTTTCTTGTTGTAACACCCACCCCACATTTACTCACTTTTACAAGATTGCAACGGTAAACATGAGCTGAGAATTACTATGCATGACCCAACAACCAAGTTCCAGTTATGGAAGTGGGACCTAATATCTTGAAACTTTATTGTGACCTCTTAGGGACACTTGATCATCTAGATGTCAGGCAACACTCGCTGGTGATCCTTCCCTGAGTTGGAACTTTCTTTTTACTGACTTTACAACCCATACGCATGCATGCCAAGTTGTGCATATGGCCAAAATGCTTTAGTTGCATGCACAAGCCTTCCTCAATGCAACAAAAGCCAAAATTTCCCAATTCTGTGGATGCCGCCATGAACTCCGTTCTAGATATTTAGGCTAGTCTTGAGGCCACTGCCCAAATTTTCCCAAAAATTTCCAAAACTTTGTCATCCAACTACCAGAGCCTCGAGAATCAATTTCCAAGCTCTAATCATACTCAACTCACAAATACACAATAATAATTTATGCAAACACTTTGTAAGAAAAGTACCTTTATCTCATGAATCCATACATGTTTAATATTTCATTAAGATCATCAGAGAATCATCAAGAAGGTTTGCTTCTCTCTATTACAAGTTGCAACCACACACATTAGCTCATGCATTCATATAAGATAACTAAGAGCCCATCCAACCATGGAATGGATCCATAATAAGAACACATCATAAAATGAGAAATATACTATGCATGTAACTAGAATTTAACCAGAGTGGAACCATGACAAACCAATCATAAAATCAAAACTCATGCTCATTAATCGCGATAAGAATCAACACATAATAAGATATACAAATTCCAACCAAGTTAGGGACTTCCACGTACCACCCGACAATAGATTGGGTTGAACCAAATATTTCTTTCACCCAATCACCCCCGTGCCTCCTTGGAAGGAGGGTTGCTTCCCTCCAAAATCCCTATAAACATGGATCTAGTTCCCTAAGATCCTCACAATTATTAAGTGTGGTAATTGTCGTATAACTAGCCTAGTTGTTGGTGATTTAATGCATGGATGAGCCTCCTACATTCCCTCCATTTGGTATCCAATGTACTTCTGCATAATAAATATTGTTTTTCCTACACATTAATCATGTTAGGCCACAAGATATGATAAAAATTTCTTAATCTCCATAATAAACACATTATAGTCCAATAAGGTGTTATCAAATGCAAAGAAAGAGGTAAATGTATGTTTAAGGATGGCCAAATGGGCCTTGATTTATGACTAATAATGAGGCCCATAATAATGTAGTATTTGTAGCCATATAGTAAGCTTTAGCAAACCAGACACTACAAGTGGATGGGGTTTTACAATAATTTCATCTAGTCATCAAATATAAGACAAAAAACACTAATAAGTAGAAGACATGCTTTTAAGGCCACCTACACCTAATATTATAATTTTGGGAGCTCTTGTGCACATGGACCCTTTTTACCCATGATGCGTACAAAGAGGTATAATACATGGAAGATGTGGAATTTAAAGAGGTTTTTCAGGAGTTATAGCGCCAAATTCATGAAGAATAAAGTGATGGTAAGATTGGTTATCATCACCAAAATCGTTTTCTCTTTAAGCCAAATGATATCTATATTCCTAAAGGTGAAATATTGCAACTAATTAGAGAGGTTCACATCTCCAAGGTTGCAAGAAATTTTGGAATTAGGAAGATAATTTCCAGTGTACAGAGGTATATGCATTGACCCAAAATGCAAGAAGATGTAGCTCAATTTATTAGAGGATATAAAATATGGTGTACCAACAAACCTAGCAATAGAAATCAAGGTTTATACATTGTTTGTTTGTACCCACTAGAACTTTGGATATCATATAAATACATTTTGTAGTTGTTTTTCCAATAAATATGAAGGAACATGACTATTTGCTTGTGGCAGTTGGTATGTTTGGAAATATGTGCACACTTGTTCCTTGGAAAAATAACATCAAAGTACAAGTAGTAAACATGTATTTTAAAATATTTTGGGGAGCAATATGGGGTACTAGGGACCATAATATAAAATAGGGATACCATATTTATTGATGTCTTTTTTACTACACTTTGGGAGAAGATGGACACCAAGTTGAAGAGATATATTAGCTTCTATTTTTAAACAAAAGGTTAGATAAAAGAAGTCAACATGGAAATGGTTAAAATGTTGATGGCGTATAATGAGAAGAATCCCAAGACCTAGGATAAAATTTTGAGTTATATTCAACACTTCATAATAAGGTAGTTCGTACTTCTACCAGTAATGATCTATAAAATGTTGTGGATGTTCCACAAGAATTGTTCATAAAAAATATCTAATAAAATACTAAAATCTATATTGTGTTCGGTTAATTTTCGTTTAGATCTTAAATTTCCTTAATAGATTATTTCCTACCTAAATAAATGAAATAGATAAAATGCAAGTAATAAAATACAGATAGCATCCATAATATACACAAGTTTTTCCCTATGAAACGACTATGGAATAATACCCAACTATAACATGAGGTTGTTCTTCTATCTTTTCTTTAGAATGGAAATATGAAAGTATAATGTCACAC
>APFE030688405.1:0-12277 GCA_000404065.3 Pinus taeda
CATCATAAAACATTTCTCATGACTTAATGAAAGGTTTGTCTCTTTACACCTAATAAGAACTTTTTCCAAATTTTCTATTGCCTCTTCAAATGAATCACCATAAACTGTAAAATCATCCATGTAAACCTCTACACAATCATGAATTAGATCAGAAAAGATTCCTAGTACTGCCCTTTGGAATGTTGCGGGTGCATTGCATAATCCAAAAGGAAGTAATCGGTAGGCGAAAGTTCCCCATGGACAAGTAAATGTGGTCTTGTCTTGATCTTCAAGTGCTACCTGAAGATCAATAAAGGGTAAAGTATCTAATACTTGATCAATAAAGGGTAAAGGAAAGTGATCCTTCAAGGTTGCTTTGTTCAATTCTCTGTAATCAATCAAACCCTCCATTTACCATTCTTTTTAGGTACTATAGCCAAAGGGGAAACCCACCGGCTATCTCAAATAGGGTAAATGAAGTTTACATTAAGTAACTTTTGGAGCTCTTCTTTCACTATCTCCCTAAGGTTTGGATTCATCCTTCTTTGAGGCTGTCTGATTGGTATACTATTTTCCTCAATGTAAATGTGATGAATGCAAGTCTTAGGATCAATACCTTTCATATCGGTATACTCCCATGCAAATCCAGTAGAATGTCTTTGCAAGATTTTGGTTAGCTCCTCTTGTTGTGATTTTTCCAAGTTTCTGTTGATATTTAATGTTTTCCTGGAAAGATCTCAATGGCAGAACTACCAAACTCTTCCATAGAGAAAAGAGACATTTGTCTAGATGATAGACACTCTATGTCAGAATCCAACTGAAATTGTGTGGAGTCATAATCTGAAGATGGTTCAAAATTTTCTAATGTGTTCAGAATTTGATTATCTTCACTAATCTCAGAAATGGTAAAGACAGGTTGTATAGTATCTTCATCGTCAATCCATTCATTATCTCCTATTTCTGTAATTTCTTTTGCAGGAGGATAAAACACTATTTTTTAGATTTTGGACCAGGTCTGGAAGGAGGGGTTGCCCTAGGCCATGAGTGCAACATCACAAACCATAATAGTGAGATTTGGAGCTATAACAACTCGCGCAGCAAGAAGTTGCTGCCCTTGGGGAAAAGGGTTGGTTAACACAGCTTGAGAACTAGAAGTCCCTTGCTGCCCTAACAAGCGCTGAGCATCTTCAATCTTGGGGCAAAGATGAGTTAAATGGTCTCCACTGCACAACTTGCATGGAAACTTGACTTTCTTTTCAGACTCATTTCTACCACTACCAGCATTATTGCCGTATTTATTTGCATCAGGCTTCCCATCCTATTTCTTTTTCTTACCTCGTCCTTTCTTTTTCCCGTTGGAATTTTGATTTCCTTTGGGGTTATTGGATTGGATGGCATTAATCGAAGAGGTTTGGGAAGCCGGAGGGTTAGACGATGTGACTTGGTTGTTAGAAGCAGTTTGTAAAGACAAGTGCTGCAATTGGTTCAACAAGTTCACTATATTCGTGTCTACCAACCCAACAATACCATCCGCGTGGGGACCTGGCTTCAACTTAGCTACGTCAAACTTAGACCCAAGAGCATCTGGCAAGTATTTTTGTAGGATCCCATACTGAGAGTAGATCAATTCTAATTGTTGGGCCCTAAAAATGGCTTGCTCCTCAGAATAGAATCCAGACATGGAGACATCCTTGAAGATCTCAGGTTGTAAAGATTTCAAAAACCATTCGAGATGGTACTCCAGAGGGATTTCAGATTTAATGAGTCTCTTTCTCCATCTCCATTCCTAAATATGATCATAAATGTGAGTTGCCTTATCCTGACGAAAAGTGGCTAGTAGTTTAGTTCTGGCATCATAACGGACAGGCAACTGAAAATGATTTAAGAAAATATTGGCTAAGTTAGCGAAAGATGTAAAGCTGCCCCCTGACAACTTTATATACCATTTGGCCGCATTACCAGTCAAGGTGCGTTACATGGTCACCTGGGTCCTCACCACTCTTCCCTTCGAATTTTGGAATGTCCAAAGGGAGTTTGGTTGGGATCAGAGGCCAAGCTGGATTGTACTTGATTGGATCATTTGTTTACTTAGTGAGATCTCGCAAATTCAATGTTGCCAGAAACAGAAGCCTAGGAGGACCTTGGGGATTCCACCTAGACTGGGTGGAACTCCCAAAGTTCTGAAAAGATTGACTTAGATTTTGGAAGGCACCAGGCTGCTCGAGGTAACCAGCAGAACTAGCTGAACTAAAAGGCAAGCCTTGTGATCCAGTAAAATTCGGAGTTTGACCAACTCCGACTGCAAAACCACCATAACCAGCAAAGTTTCCTCCTAAAGGATTATAAGGAGTTGATAACCCGTGATACGGATTCCAAGCTGAAGCTAAGGGAGGAATACTTTGAAATGAACTAACTGTGGTGTACGGATTATTCCCTTGTTGGCCAAAAAATGGATTCCCATTTCCCGCGCCACTAACCCCAGGGTTAGTCCAACCTTGGAAAGGATTGCTGCTTTGTCCTATAGAAGAAAAAGGCATGGATCCTATTGTCGGGTTGGAATGTGGTATGTGACCACTTCCGAAAGGAAAACCCTGGAATGAAGCCGATCCACTCATCATGGACGTGGCAGCACCAAACGGAACTGAAGGAATACCCTGTGAATGGGTGCCAAATGGGAAGAATCCAGAACCAAAAACATTGGTTTGGGAATTTCCACTCATGGATGGAATGGAGGTAGACCCAAATAAAGATGTGCTAGCAAAAGATCCAAACAAAGAAGCAGAGGAGATGGAAATCGTTCCTCCCCCTTGTACCGATGTTGGATTCTACATAGTTGTAGCACTTGTAGTAGAAGCCATGCTTCTAGTAGTGGTCATCAATGGTAAGTGCGTAGCGTAACCTGGACTTGACGGTCTATGCATCGAAGTCCCAACGTATTGTAATACGTTTGGATGACTAGATGGTAGGGGAGAATTCGGAGCCGCTAACGACTCTGGGAGTTCTTCTACCTCTATGTTATTCTTCGCTTGTAAGAAAACTCGAGAAAGAACTGGAGTGTTCCTCTCTTGTTCCGCGGAAGTGCTAGGCCTTGCTTGAATACTAATGCCCCCGAGAGGAGGATCAATCCCCGATGCGTCAACTTCCGTGGGTCGAAACCCACCAGTAGTATTACCTCTCTGCCTTCTAGGAGAAGGCTCTAAAATTGGTGGTGAAAGACCACGAAGTCTTCGAGACCGTCTAGGTGATCGGTCAGCCACTTTGAATTTCTTGTTAAGATCTAACTAAAGACTCAAAAAATTGAAAGCTAGGCCAACTAAGAGCACAGAGCACACATTATAAAGTCCCTAAAGATAACAGCTAGTCAAACAACTTCCAAGTATTTCCACTCCGGGTGATTAGGACCGGACACCAAAATACGAGAAAGTGAATTAAGGGGCCTTCCGAAGATAGTCTGGCATGATGAGGGCTCAATCCTATCAGCGAAGGTAACAGAGGAAGTTATGCTGACCTCCTAACAACAACTTGCACTGGTGCAAGCCCCCAAGCTTTGCAAGGATGCCCTCCAATAGTACTGTTGAGAGTGATGCAATGTTGACCTCAAGTGCCATGGGATTCCCCTCTGCAGCCACCTGTGTAGATCCCTAGGAGTAGCAACTATGGATACCAACTCGTCGCAAAAGCCAGGCAGAACAGTCGTGAGGTAAGTTCGGACAAGTAGGAGAGGGGGTATCTCTCTTCCCTTGTCTTCAACAAACCTCGCCTTAATCCAGATCAAGCTTCCTGGTTTCCTAACGCTATTGGATTTTCACTCATTATTCAGACTCCTACGTTTGATGTTTAAATGGCCTTGGAGAGTTAACTCTCCACTCACCTAATCCAAGGCCCTAAAATCCTAAAACTTGTTGGTGTATCTAACTTAAAAGAAATTTTTTTAGTGAATTTTAGTTAGCGCTTGATTTTAAAATAGGTTGTTCTTTAAGTCACAAGATAACAGAAGTGAAACTAGTGGTGTTTTTGATGCAAAAGAAATTAATAAAAACCTAACTATATGCACGTGCACTTGTTTTCATTTTTTGATGAAGAGGAATTTCTACAGGGTTCAAAGGAACTTCTAATAAAAAAAATCTTTCTTTTCTTTTTGTTAATTCACGCTTCACACTCACAAAAGTTAACAAAGCTATGTATGCCTAAAAAGATATGAAAATCTATCCTGATGCAACAAATATATGCTGATGCAAGATTCAAAACAACTCTAAAAACAAGAAATGAAAGTTGCTTGCTTTATCAATTTTTATTTTTCCACTTAAAATGTCTAGATGGAATATGAGATGCTACCATTCATTTCGTCTAAACACTAAAAAAAAATTTCAAGACAAACATAAAGCACTTTCATTCATTAAAAGGAAACCAAATGAAAACCAAGTTCAAGAAAGAAAAACGAAGTTTTTCAAAAAGTTTTCTTCAAAGCAAAAACAAAAGAGTATTTTCAAAAAATGCTCTCAACAAGACTGAAACTTTGTGATTGAAGAATAGGCAACAAACACTTTTGCAAGTTGACACCACACAATGAAAACTCAACAAAAATAAATATGTTTAAAGATGCTCTTAACAATAAAAAGCAGCAATGAAAGCTTTGGCAACAAAGACCAAAAAAGATTAAAAAGACAAATTTCAAGAAAGTATCAATCAACAACTTTCATGAAACAAAGAAGTGGATGGTCACAAAAAGTGGTTTTGTCAAGCAAACAAAAAGTCACCCAAAAGCAAGATTCAACACAAAGATTGAGACCAATCTTTCTGCCATGATGAATCAGAGTAGCCAAGATTCCAGGAAGAAATCTTGCGTGCTTTAACAAAAAATGATGACGCTTGAAACAACAAAAACAAGACCAATACCCCTTACAATCAGAGAGAATTTAGAGCAAGGTGCTTGCTGTAAAACAAACAACTGATACTAGAAAATGACTGTTTCAGATTGAATCAAACCACCAGACAGGCCTTCAGAGACAAAAATATTTACAAATCTTGAAAATTGCAAGATATACGCGATTGTACTTATGTACAGATTGCGTGTATACGCGACTTATCCTAAGTAAACCTGCGTATACGCGGGTTAAATTTAGGAAACATGCATATATACGCTTCTGTAACTAAGAAAAATAACATATATAAAAGATTTCAAGAAAAATAAAAAACAAACTGAAGAAACTGGCAAAAACTTAGAATTCAAGAACATACCACACAGCAACAGCAAGCAAACAAGAAACTGAGCCGTGATTGGCTTGAAAGCACGCAAACTAGGAGCAACAAGAGTGTTGTCCCCAACGGAGTCACCAATTCTGTTGAGGAAAATGTTCCCTTAGGGATTTTGGGTTGAAACCCTGGCAGACTAAAAGTTGTCTATAAAGAGAAACACACATTCACACAACCATTATGCTATTATAAGCAAATTCTATAGTAAGAGGAGCGTACCTTAGGTCCTACGTTTGAGAAGGTCCTTTAGGGTCCAAACCCTTCTTCAAGTTCCTTTCGCTCCTTTGTCCTACAAAACAACCAATTCCAAAGAACGCAACAGTATATGGAAAAAAACTTATAAAGAAATCATCTTCATGTTATAAAGGAAGGTAGTTAGTTATGAACTTTAAACAACCATTCACATATAAATTCCAACATGAATATCATAAACATAAAGAAGATTTATATCAGGAACCAAGACGTGTTTCTTTTATTATAAACAAATAAAATGCATAAAAGGAATAATTTCACCTGAGTCACCTTTCGTAGGCTCCAAGAAAAGCTTCCTTCTGGATCCGTCCAGCCTCAAGCCTTTAGCAAACTCCTTCCATGACTTACTCCATGATGTCATAAGTAGTGGATGAACATCAACACACAAGGAAACAAGGGTTTCCTGTACAAATGGGGGAAGTGCAGAAGGCACAAGGGTCTTCAGACCTGGTCTGGGGAAAAAATATCAGTATAATAACCTCTCTCTCTCTTCTCTCCTCCCTTAGGCCTTCCCTTTGAGGTCTTTTTATACCTCTCCCAAAGTAGTTTTTTAGTTGGGATTTGGTTGGGAACAGTTGGGCCATGGGCACTAACAGGTGATCAGCAAGTAAAACCCGCGATTTGCACTCAAAATTAAGGAGTTTTATATTTTTTTAAGTGTTTTAATACATATACGCGGGTTGGGTATATGCCTACCTGCGTATACGTGCGTTTAACTCAGGGCAAGGTCGCTTATAAGGGATAAGACACTGTTTTTTAAATTTAGGTCCAGGTCTGGAAGGAGGGGTTGCCCTAGGCCATGAGTGCAGCATCAAAAACCATAAGAGTGAGATTTGGAGCTATAACAATTATGAAAATGAACTTTTAAATCAACAAGAAAGTTGACACTTTGAAACACCAGTTGTAATGTGCAAAAGGATAATTTCACAAGGGGAGAGAGGCGAGTGAGTCTTTGGAAGGAATTAATAGCATTAAACTAAAAGAGACCTACAAGAGCATGAAAATATTTGCTAGTTATCTAGTGAATTAGTTCACATAGAAAAAATGATAATTAAAACAAGTACAACACACAAGATAAGTACCAAAGCCACCGAAATATTTCAATCTCCTTAGTAAATGTGAAAAAAGCACATATCACAAACATATAAATAATAGTCTTACTACATTCACGACATATGCATAAAAAAGTGTTAGCTCATCAAGCTTCTAATTATTAGGTGAAAGATGAAAGTACATAGTTACAATGGTGAGCCACTAGCTCCAGTAGTGGAAGATTAATTCACTTATTTCTTCTCCAAAGAATGATCTTCTCTACTATGCTTAGCTAGAGAATCCAACGCTAGCTCTCTAAAGGCTAAGCCTAGAAAATCCATTTGCTTGAGTCATAAGGTTTATTTTATAATAAGAGGAATGACCTTTCATATCCCCTATGACTCTTGAGTTACCCTCAAGACTCTTGGACTTCTAATGTGACCTTTAGACTTCTATATGACTTTTGGACTTCCTAAAGACCCTTTTACCATATATGACTATGTGACTTTTCATATTCCACATATTACTCTTAGAATTCCACACATTACATTTTTTTCGTTTCCTATTAATAATTACATCATTACATCCACAAATGTTATGGCAAGACACATGGACATACATGACAATCTGACGACACTTGCATAACTCACAACTTGACAATGATGACATGGCAATGCTAAGCTATTCCTTTTTCTTTGTCTTCAATCTTCATGAAAGTTTTGCTTAGTACTTCATCTTCATGAAATATTTACTTTGTTCTTCATACTCACCCTCCAAGTGCCTGAATGATAGAGAGTCTTTACTATGATCTTGATCTTCCAATTTATGTTGAAATCTACTTCCCCTTCATATTCTTGTCCAATGATCAACTTGTGTTTACAGCTTCATGAGTGTATTCTATCATAGTCTCCTTCTCATTTACTCCAATCATCATCCTATCATGTTAAGATATAATACCTGCAACTAGATATCACTCATGACAAGAAGACATCATCTCGAAAAACTCCTAGTTTAGATTTTTTTTTATGAAAATAATTGATTGAACTAGAGCTGAGTACTAGACTAAGAGAAAGGCTCATAGATTACACAATGTGTATTTTCAGAGGCCAGGAGTGATGTGTTGAGGCTTATGACTCCACAATGCATAAGACTAGAGGCCTAGGTAGGAAAACTGTGCAGTTGAGTGTCACAGTGAGGTAGGCTTACACATTGTGACTATTCAATGCACAGTTTAGGAGAGAGGGATGCCAATATATTGTGGAGTGGAATAGTTCAAGAAGCTAGGGAGGTAGACTGGAGACTAGGATTGCATAATGCGCATAAGGAGAATGACAGGGAGGATTGATTTCACAATTTTGGAGTTCAAGAGGGCATGATTGAGCACTATGACTACGAAATGTGCAGTCCTTTGAGGAATAAATTTGTGCATTGCATAGTTCCAGGAGGTAAGGGTGCATGCTCGAGGATTTCCACTTTGAAATCTACATTTTGAGGAGGTCAGAGTGTGCTCACGTTGGTCGAGCATAACATATTCCAGGATTTGGCCAAGTATGGGATCAATGAAGAAGATATGAACTCAAGTGTTTAATGGATAATTCTCCTCTACAGGCAGAAGTGAAGTCCCTAGATCTAGAAACAATAGAAACAAAAAGACTTGTGCTTTCCTTGTAGAAATTAGAGCATGGAGGAAAGGCATACCTTGGAGTCCAATGAAAATTCTCCTCTTCTCTCTTCTTGTAAACTTTAGCCCCAACTCCAAATGCTATAAATGGAACCTGCAAAATAATTAAAACAAGAAAGGGAACTACAATATACAAATAACATATACTAACATCTCTAAACAATGATTCAAGAAGGCATTGTAATAGATATGCGTCAATGATACATAAGTATAGGAAAACAAAACATTTTTTGTATTAATTAATGTAGGAGACATTACAACTCTTTAGATATATTTGACTTTATAAATGTCTCCCAACTATGATGCCCTTCCGTTGTCACAAAGAAAGCCTTCAATCACAACTCAAGTGAATGGATGGATAATGGATCCTTAGGCACAAAGTAACATTATGAGGGCATAACTAAGAGTCTCCAAAAGCCAACCCAAACTCCATAGGAGGTATTAAATTTATAGGGTTAATAGGGTGGTTTGGGATTTACTAATATAGGACTTAGATCAAGATATGAGGGAGGATAAGCTCTAGGGATAAGAGATAACACCTCTAGGATAGTAATTCAATATCCAAATCAATAGTAAATGGTTTAAACCACTTTGGAAGCTTCTAGAAAGAGAAGTTTCAAAATTATTTTTTATTTTCCCCAAAATTATAGAGCCCCTGCACCTACACCAAAGGAAACATGCATTGATCAATGTAGTTGCTCAATTATGCAACATGCAGTAACAAAAGTTGCTAGAAGGGAAAGTGTGATGGGTCCAAAAACTAGGTTATTTAGCTTGTTAACCCATAAAACTTGGACTCTTTGGAGAGATAATGATGAAGGCGTTGCAAAGGGATTATTGTAAGGTGTGAAGGATGTTGACTAATCTAGTTTTCAGGCCATTTGAATGAATGTGACAAAATGACCTGTAACAAATTTCCCCCCTAAAGTACAAAGTCAAAAGTAGTGGTTGATGACTAAAGTTATTTACAATGTGAAAAGTTCAGATCAATAATAGATAGGTCAAGATAATCATATTTTGAAATACATATTATTATCATGATATCATTATTAAGGTAGGCATATCCATACTCATCATATAAGCCAATATACATGTAAAATGATAAAAAATTCTCATCCACTAATGACAAATTGTGGACCCATGCTTGGATGGCTTCCTATATAACAATATCCATCATAATCTATAATATTGTATGAATCATGAAATTTCAACCCAGATGGATAGAACTAGATCTAAGCTCTTCTACCTCATCACTCGGTAGCACAAACCTAGTAATGTGAATAATTGAGTTGAAGTTGAACCTAGTAGACACCATATGATTACCTGTTAATGATGTAAGACATTAACATACATGAGAGGAACCATCAATAATGATAATGGACCTCAATGTATTGTAGTACAATGCATGTGGTTTGAATTAATGAGCTAAAGTTGAACACCACATGGAATCTCTCAGTTAAAGGTGAATAATGAAAACCTATCACTGAAAGTGAGGAAACTTTCCATTGAGGTTTGCAAGCTCCAAGGCACTAAATGGAGTTTCTAAGTCAACTTCTTGGATAATCCATTGATGTCAACAGGAATTGAACCCTCGTAAGGGGGCCTTAATATCCCCCATCAACAACAAGAAACATGTATCAATATTTGAGATAGAATAATGATGATCAAAAGTTGGTTTAGGAGCAACACACATGAAAGAATAATTAAGGTATTATAGTTGAAGTCAACTGAGGGTTGACTTTCCTTGAAAATATATGAAACACTTAATGGAGTTGGAAGAATTGAATAAAGACTTATTATGAAGGATTTTAATAACGTGTGATCAACCAAAGGGGCAAGCATATTTCCCAACCCAAAGCAATCATAGAGATGAAGTGAAACGTGTCATCTTCAAGTGACTCACTTCCATTAAGAGGTATGATGCTCTATTTTCCCAATTTCCAAAAAATTTATGGCCAGTACATCTTTATTTTTTATAATCTTGAGCATGATAACATATGATTGATCTATAATTTCATCCTTTAGATGAATCCCTCTAATTATTTTAAATGAACCTTAAGAGGGAGTGGTTCAGTCTCATCATGCTTGACAAGTCCAATGTGTTAAGAAATGTAGAAGTAAATTTTCAATTTGATTTTTCCTTGATTAAATTGAGAAAATTCAAATTTCCACATCAACAGACAACTTGGATGCAGTTGACTTGTGTGACATGGCCTGTATCACTCAATTTATTCAAAAAATTCAAGTTGGAGGAGTTAGAGTTCAGTTAAGCATGTGTGATTGCTAATTTGTAGCAATCAAGGTTAGTTATTTCAAGTTGTTTTCAGTTAAACTAGTTTCAATTGTTGGAGTAACTAATGGAAGGTCATTTGTGCAAGGAGACTTCATTCTACCTCAATGATCTTTTAGTTAACTGATCAATCAACTAGAAATAGCTAGTGGATGCTGAGAATTTGAGTTCCCCAACTATGGTGGAGATTCCAAGGAAGTGTAACATCAATTGTAGACTAGTCTTAAGTGTACACGTGTTGCATGCAATCAGATTATCAAGCTTGGGAATTCCACAATCAATTTGAGGAACTTCCTAAATAATAGGGCCTAATTTCCCAAGGAATTGCGCAAGGAAACAGGGGCTCAAGAAAAGGTAGAATTTGGCTAATTCTAGGTCGAAGATTCTCAGTGAGTAGAGAGATAGGCTAGTCACTTGTAAGTTGTGCTCAGTTGAGAAAATAAATTGTAATACATCTCTATTCATCAAATTAATGCATGTAGGCATAAGGGTTTCTAGCAGATTTCTTTCCCCTAAAATAATATTTTGTGCATGTGTGTTATTTCTCATTGCATGTTTGTGATTGATGTTCTAAATTATGAATTGTATTCTAGATATTAGAAGCATAGGTTTGTGTCTTCTGATTTTGATTAAAAATTGATGAGTAGTTGCAATTCTACAGCATAATTTGTACATGGTATCAAACCAGGATTCACATTCGAGTAGAAATTTCAAAGTTGTTTCTCAAGAGGTTTGAATTTGCAGTTCAATGTAGTAGGATATCTACGGAATTTGGAGAATGGACTTCAAGCAATTGATATTAGAGTATGCCTTGGAAGGTAGCTTTAATTTCATTGCATGGAAGGATCATAATGGAGGTGGTGCTTGATGAAAATAAACTGTTAGAATACATCAAGAGAGATGTTGCAAGGAAAACAATTTCTAATGCTCAAAACCTAGCCCAATGGAAGAAAGATATAGCTAAGGAAAGGAGAATAATCTTCGAGGGAGTATGATATCACATTGTCACAAATATACATGGGAAGAAACTCCTTATGCAATGTGGAAATCACTGACAGATCTATTCTAGAATAGAAGCGACAATAGGAAATAGACGCTCCAGGATAAACTTTGAAATATCAAGATGTAGAAGAATGACACTATTCAAGAGTATCTGAGCAAGTTCACACAAGTTGGTGATGAGATTGTAGGATTTGGTGTTACTATTATAGATGGTGAATTGGTAATCCTATCCATTCTAGGCCTCCCCAAGAGCTAGCATAGCTACTAAGATTCAGTGAATGGGAGGGAGAAACTACCAAATTGGGAATGCTTATGGTTTGATTTGGTACAAGAGGAAATAAGGTGGAATACCAGAGATGGAACTACATCCCAATGTGAGGATGAAGAAAACTTTTCATTGGTTGGAAAGGGAAAGAAGAGGAAATGGAATAAATCTCAAACCAAACAAGAATTTAGCTAATGGGGCAAGAAGAAATATTTGTCAAAAATTAAATGTTTCAATTATCATGAATTCGGGCATTATGCCACGTAGTGTCCACAAAAAAATTTGAGAAAGAAGAACTCAGGAGGAGAACCATGTAGGTTTTAACCTCGTAGAGAAATTACTTGCATACGAATTCTACATCACATGAAAAATAAAAATGCGAGAGCATAACATATAAAACACATATGCACAGAGCTTTCCCACTGGATCCCAAAACCGGGACTACCAGCTTGACTTTTCATTATGTTCCTTTCAATGTTACAATACATATTTACATGCCGAAGCATGCCAATCCATGGACCGA
>APFE030688407.1:0-21894 GCA_000404065.3 Pinus taeda
TTCATAAAAAAAATTAGTTTACATTTTTCATTAAATTGTAGAATAAAATAATGAAGAGAAATAAATCTCACAAACTTTTAGGAGGGAAATATTTTCATGAAATATTTTGGGAGGAAAATTTTTGGAGGGAAATATTTTCGTGAAATTTTTTGGGGGGGGAATTTGTGGAGGGAAAATTTCATTCTCTAAGCTATATAATATCTTTAGGAGACTCTCCATTTGTATCATTCAACATCTTCTATTTGAAAGGGATGGATTGTCCTGATACTGATGTTTTGATTTATACAGCATCAACATCTTCATCGCGTAACAATTATATTCATATGGATGAATATAGAGGGAATTCTTCCACTATGAATAGAAAGTCAATTATTCCACTTAGTCTTGATTCTAAGGACTGTGAGAGCAGCACTAATGAAAGATGGGATGGAGAATTTCAAATAAATAAAGAGTCACAGGTTCCACTTAGTCTAAATTCGAAGGACTATGAAAGCAGAAGTGATGATGAGCTTGATGATAAATTTCAAAAGGATGGAGTCTCACAGTGTCCACTTAGTCCTAATTCTAAGGACAATGAAAGCAATAGTGATGAAGAGCATGATGGTGAAGTTCAAAAGAATGGAGTGTCATGGTGTCCACTTATTCCTAATTCTAACGACTATGAGAGCAACAATGTTGAAGAGCATGATGACGAATTTCAAAAGAATGGATTGTCACGGTGTCCACTGAGTCCTAATTCTAAGGACTATGAGAGCAGTAGTGATGAAGAGTGTGATAACAAATTTGAAAAGTATGGAGTGTCAAAGTGTCCAATTAGTCCTAATTCTAAGGACTATGAGAGCAGCAGTGATGAAGTGAATGATGATGAATTTCATAAGTATGGAGTGTCACAGTGTCCAGTTAGTCCTAATTCTAAGGACTATGAGAGCAGATTTGATGAAGAGCAGGATGATGAATTTCAAAAGTATGGAGTGCCACGGTGTCCAGTTAGTCCTAATTCTAAGGACTATGGTAGCAACAACGATGAAAAGTAGGATGATGAATTTCAAAAGAATGGAGTGTCACTGTGTCCACTTAGTCCTAATTCTAAGGACTATGAGAGCAACAGTGATGAAGAGCATGATGATGAATTTCAAAAGAATGGACTGTCACAATGTTCTCTTAGTCCTAATTTTAAGGACTATGAGAGTAGCAGTGATGAAGGATAGGATGATACACTTAGTCCTAATTCTAATGAGTATAAAGGTAGCAGTGATGAAGGACAGGATAATGCACTTAGTCCTAATTCTATGGACTGTGAGAGCAGCAGTGAAAATGCACATGAGGAAGAATATCCAATAAACATCGAGTCAAATTTTCCATTGAGTCCGAATTCTAAGGACTATGATAGTAGCACTGAAGAAGGGGAAGATGAAGAATATCCTCCAAGTCAGTATTTGAAAGGCACAATTGATCATAGTGTGGATAACGTTCCTCTTAATGATGATGAAAATCCTTATATAAATGATCATCCAATGATGGAGATGTTGCCAAGAAATATTGTATCGAGGAGTAGGAGCAGACGTTTTCGTATCAATGCAAGATGTTCTAGTTATAAAAGGGGTAGAGCAAAATATCTGACGAGAATAAGTTCTATTAGAACACTCGTTTCAAGTAAATGTTGCCAAAAAGATTGCTTGAAACATATGGATTTCAAATTTGCATTAGAGAGCGGGAAGAGATATTTGTCAATGAATAAAAGCATGCAAAATTCATATTTAGTTGGGTGCATGCAATCTACATTGTCACGTTATGATTATCATATTAGGACTTTATTTATCTGTAGAAAAGCTTTCAAAATGTTTCATTCGATTGGAAATTTTTGTCTCTCGAGAATTCAAGAAAATTTGGAAAAGGATCACATATTTTATTCTGAAGTACGCTATAAAAGATAGTTTGGGCCATTATCAAATACTGCAATGTCATGGATGGAAGATTTATTTTCAAAGCATGGAGAATGTATGCCAAATAGAGAGACAGTACATATTCCATATAATTTTTCAAGACGACAAATCTACAACTTATACAAGAATATGTAGAAGGTGTTGTGGGACATGGCCGGTTTATTACATATCAATATTTTGTGAAGGTATGGAAGAAAGAATTCAACAATGTCCGTATTCCTAAGAAGATAAGGATCGGGATTTGCAGTACATGTGCTTCTCTTAAATATAAAAGGGACAAATGTGAAGGGTTAGAAAGAGGTAGGCATTCATAACTTTAACTTTTAATATTGTATATTCATCAAGTATGAAAACATATTTCTTAATGGCTTTCTTTTATGTTGTGTAGATTCAATTGTCAAAGAACTTCAGGAGCATCTAAAACAATAAACAAATGAAAGGAAAAAGTTGTACAAGCATCGAAAGAAGTGTTATGATAATCTGAATAAATATTTGGGTTTGCTAATTGATGGTATGGACCAGAAGAAAACACTTTTACTACATTTTGTTTTCACACGCAAAAATTTACAGGAGGAAAATTTTATTCAGTATCAATTGGTCAGTTGTATGCTCTTCGATGGGAAAAGGTTGCCAAATGTGTACTTCACAGATCCAAATATTCATAATGTTGAAAATATAACCATAACCATATTTCATGATGTGCTTTCTTATTGGTCTGGTAATCTTCCTGAAGTTTTGTATCTACAATTGGACAACACTTGTCGTGAAAAAAAAATCAGGTTGTTTTTGGATATCTAAATATGCTTGTTGAATTGAGAATTTTGTAGAAGGTAAAGGTTGGTTTCCTTCTTGTTGGGCATGCTCATGACCATATTGATCAGATGTTCAGTCATTTTTCAGTCACATTGAGGAGGAAGGAAGTTGGGAGCTTGCCATCATTAATTGAATGTATTAAGAAATCATACATGCCAAAGCCTACTTTTGATGTGTTGGAAGAAACTATTGACATGCGAAGGTTTATTCTAGGATCATATGGTGAGGGGAAATGCATTGAACAACTTAATGACATTAAATTCCAACATCAATTTCGTATCAAAATAATTGATGGAAAAACACTAATATGGGGCAAGAAGTATTCATCTACTGCAGAATGGGCACCGTCATCAGGTCTGCAATTTTTGAAGTTCATTCCAGATCATCCAATATTTGCATCAAAAATATTGTTATTACAATCAATTGGTGAAGTTCATTATGCACGCAGACAAAATAGAGATATAAATTATTCTGATTGCCTAGAAGAAATTAAAAAATGTATTAGATATACATATGAGTACTTTGACATTGCTGATTCAATTTGGTGGGAGTCATTTTTCAATAATCAAAGTGATATCATTTCAATAACAAAAAATGAAGATATACCTTTGAAAAATCCATTTATTTGGCCACAAAATGTGTCGAATGCACATGAGGAAATAAACATTGTTGAACAACAACAATCTCAAGGTATTATTAATTCTTCACAGGAAAAGGAAAGAGAGATTTATATTGGTTCCAGAAGATCTCGTGCACAACGTGAAGCCATGGAAGACCTTTACAGGGGTTCAATATAGGATATTAACGAGGGTTGCATGATCGCAGTGCTAGAAGATGGAGATCCCAATGGCTATCCATTCTGGGTTGCTAAAGCTATAAAGAGTTTTATAGAAAATGAGGATGTTACAAGTGTTGAAGTACATTGGTATTCCACAAATACACACCCATTCAATGGTGTGTATAAGCCAAAGATGGTAGTTGAAAAAAAAAGTGGCGGAAAGAGAAAAAGAAACGGTATGAATATAAATCATCACTGCACAAACATATTGAAATTGGAGGATGTTGACATACTTGTTTATGACTTCAATTTAACAAAGAGAGGAACTCTTCACTTCAAGATGATAGAGATTCTGAAAAGGTTGTTACGAGAAGGAACAATCTTGAGATGGGAGTCTGCTTAAAGTAGTTGTAGATCTAGAAGAATTTTGAAACCTGAAATGATGGGCATGCATGCGGACTCAGATGGGGCACTAGTTGATGAAAGAGAAGAATATGGAACATCTTCATCAGCAACTTGTCACTCATTTGGAGATGTTAATTATGATGGTGTGCAAGAAAATATGAGTGATTTTGAATAATTGTTTAAGACAGTTTATCTAACTAATGTATGCATCGTATCTTCAAATAATTTTTTTTATTTCCATATGGTGTTAAATGAGAAGTTATGAGTCATTTTTATGTTGTTGGATCGTTTTACTAGCATTTTTTTTAAAATTTTGAAGATTGGCCCTAAAAAAAAATCATCATTCCAGTATAATCACGTTTTCGTATCCAAGCTGTATTTTGCATGAAAATTCTGTTTTCACTGCCATTTTTAAAACATGTTCAAAATTGTCCCTAAAAAAAAAAAAGAACATCGTTCCAGTATACACACTTTTCATTTTAACATTGTTTTTGATGTTTTTTTGGCCAGAGTTCCCATTTTGAGTTTATGGTTCCCGTTTCAAAGTTTACATTGTTTATTACCTTAAAAATATTTAACATATTGCTCCTTTGTCAATGGCTTATGATGAATTCTTAATCGATGACCATTTATAAGGAAGGTGATCAATGGTTCTAATCCTGACTACACCATTATCAAAGATTGTTTTAATTTCATTGGGCCCAAGCCAATGAGTTTGAAATTTTCCGTGAAAATCTTTGAACTTTGAGTCAAAAAGTAATGCCCAATGTCCTCATTGAAATTTCCTTTCTTTTATATATTTATCATGCCACCTGGATCTTTGTTGTTGGACAGTGATGGTTCTCTCAATAGCATCTTGTCTTATTTCATCTAGTTTATTCAATTTCTCTATTCTTTGTTTCTATTCTTCAGATAGATCAAGACCCAATTTGATTGTTCTATTGAAATTATTTACTTGAAACTAAATAGGAAACAATACTTTCTTCCCATAAACAATTTCATAGGGAGTATGTCTTGTAGTGTTTCTCCATGCGGTACGGTATGCCCATAAAGCTTTTGGAAAATTTTCTTCCTAGTCTCTTATGTGCAAATGCACAGTATTGGTAAGAATTTCTTCAATTACTTTATTGGTGGATTCCACTTGTCCATTCGCTTGTGGATGATAGGGAGTGGAATTTCGATCTTTGATTTTGTATTCCTCCATTATCTTTTGTACCAACATGGATGTGAATTGAGTACCTTGATTTGTCACAATTTCCCTTGGGAAACCAAAACGAGTAAAGACATCCTCGAAAAGAAATGAAACTAAAACACTTTCAATAGAAAAAGGAAATGATTTAGCTTTTACCCATTTTGTAACATAATCAATGCAAACAAGAATGTACCTTTTTTGTCTTGTGGTGGATTAATTAGGCCAACAATATCCAAAGCCCATGTTTCAAAAGGTTCAATGAGTACCTAAGGTTGTAGAGGCATTTCATCAGAGGAATAAGCTTCCCCATTCTTTGACAACTATCACATCTTTTAATATATTCTTTTCCATCCTTAAAAAGGGAAGGCCAATAATATCCTAAGAGAAGGATTTTGTAGGCAGTTCTTTTATCAATGAACTGTCCTCCACATGTTTGTCATGACAACCTTTTAATATTTTAGGCACTTCATCTTCTCTGACACATCTTCGAATAATGAAATCTGGACTAGTATTATATAATTCTCCATCTATCCACGAATAAGATGCACTCATTTGAATTACGTTTCTTTTTTCTCGAGGAGACAAATATAATGTTAAATTCCATGTAGCCAAATAGTTAGCAATATCTACAAACCAAAGAGATTTAGTAGATACTACAAATAAATATTCATCAGGAAAATTGTGTTCTATAGGTACATCATTATTATCATTTTGAATCTTAGATATAAAGTTAGCAACTATATTTTGTTTTCCAAGTTGATCCAAAATAGTAATGTTGAATTCTTGTAATAATAATAACCATCTTGTAATTCTTCCGATAGTAATTGGTTTATTCATTAAGTATCTAATTATAGAATGATCTGCATGTACAAAGGTTTCATAGCTTGTGATGTAATGTTTGAATTTATTGATGGCATGAACAACAACTAAAATCTCATTTCCTATTACAGTGTAATTTAACTCATCAGGAGTCAAATTTTTGATGTTGTATTAAATATCATGAGTTAAATCCTTTTGTCCTAATACAACTCCTCAAGTTGTATTGAAGCATCAGTTGAAATGTGAAAAGGTAATTTCAAGTTTGGTCATCTAAGAATGGGTGCCTCTGAAGTTTTTTCTTTTAACGTTTCAAAAGAGTTTTGGCAATCATAATTCCAATTGAATTCACGGTCTTTTTTGATCAATTTGAAGAGTGGAGATGCAATTTTTGTTAAGTTTTCTATGAATCTTTTATAGTAACCAGTAAAACCAATAAAACTTCTAACATATTGTTGACAAGTTGGAATTTATAATTTAGAGATAACTTCTACTTTAGATGTGTCCACTCTAATTCCATTTCCTAAAATATGGTGTCCTAAACCAACCCCCTCAATAAAGATCATAAAACATTTTTCTTGGCTTAATGAGAGATTTGCTTCTTTACATCTAATAATATCTTTTCCCACATTTTTACTAGCTTCTTCAAAAGAATTTCCATAAACCGTAAAATCATCCATATAAACTTCCACACAATCATGAATTAGATCAGAAAAAATGTCTAACACTGCCCTTTGGAATACTGCAGGTGCATTACATAATCCAGAAGGAAGTACTCGGTAGGCACAAGTTCCCAATGGAAAGATAAAAGTGGTTTTATCTTGATCTTATAGAGCTACTTGGATCTAGTTATATCCACTAAAATCATCCAAGAATGAAAAATATTTCTTTCCTTCCAATGTATCTAAAACTTGATCTATAAAAGGAAATGGAAAGTGATACTTTAAAGTGGCTTTATTCAATTCCCTATAGTCAATGCATACTCTCCATTTTAGATTATATTTGGGAACAATTAATAAGGGCAAAACCCACTGATTGTATGATATTGGATAGATGAAATTCACATTTAACAACTTTTGTAGTTCCTCCTTAAAAATTTCCCTTAAATTTGGATTCATTCTCCTTTGAGGTTGTCGAATTGGATTGTCATTTTCTTCAATGTAAATATGATGTATACAAGTACTAGGACAATTCCCTTCATATCATTGTATTCTCATTCATAAGAAGAGGAATGTTCTTGTAACATATTCATTATTTCTTTCTTTTGAAATTATTCCAAATTATTATTGAGATTCAAAGTTTTTTCTGGAAGGATTTCTATTGAAGAATTACCAATTTTTTCCATGGAATGTAGATATAGTTAACGGGATGATAAACATTCAATATTTCATTGTTCTTGAAAACTTTGATTAGATTCACAATATGAGGAAGACTCATTATTTTCCATTAAATTCAAAATCTGGTCTTCTTCATCTATTTGTGAAGTAGAAAAGATTGGTCTTATATCAATATCACCATTTATCCATTGTTCATTTTCGACTTCTATTGTTGTTTTTTCAGGCGGATACAGTGTGAATTTTTTTGTTGATATTCCATTTAAATTAAACATATCACTAGATCTACAACTTATAAAAGCATCAACTGTAGCTAACCACGGTCTTCCTAGAATCAATGGATGTCCTCCTAAGTTATTCTTGGTTGTTAGAATCATAAAATCAACAGGATATTCCAAAGAATCTAAGGATAGAAATAAGTCATCTAATACACCATGAAGTTTAATAACAGATCTATCTGCTAATTGTAACAATGTAGGTGTATATTGAATATTAGGGAGTTTCAATTGATTCATAGTTTTTTTACTCATGATGTTTATAGCTACTCCCAGATCAATCAATGTATTTGGTATTTCGATATCATTGTGTTAATATTATTGTTATTCAGTTCAGAAGCAATAAAGGAAAACATTCTAAAGGATGCATCGATTTAATCAGAAGGTAACATTACAAAATTATACATAAATTCTACTAAAATAGACAAGAAACCTTACTACTCTAGGCGGACCTCCACAAGTAGGTGGTCATGAGATTCAATCGAACAATCAACCATGCACAGAAACAAAAAGGATTATTTTATAACTGGATTAAAAATATAGCCTTGAAATTTTGACTGTCATATAGAAAATCATTGTGTTTATGTCTATTGCAAGGCCTTTTATAAATCCTGTACTATCATTAAATCTTCATATCTCTATGCCTATCATTTCTAATATAATTCTAGAATTAACTATGAAAATATATCATAAAAACATTCCCTCATGATTTTCTATTAAAAGAGAAAATCGTGAGGCGTATACCTTGTTCCTCGCTCGCCTGTTATAACTGACAAAGTTGACTTTATCCTTGACCATGTCACTTGAAGCTCATTTTATCAATATGGTTCATGAAGGTAGCAGGGAGTCATTGAGTGCATTGATCACCCCCTTTCTATATTTCTCTCTCGAGTTGGCACCTTGGAAACTATAAAACCATGGACTTGGATGTAGAATTAGACATTGGTTGTAGAATTATCCCAATTCGGTAACTAAAGAAAATATTAGAATAATAATAAAGGACATTATAAACTTATGAAATACAAGACAATTATATACCTGCCATCCATAAATCTTGTGATTTTATGCCCATTGAGTGATTATGATGGTCAAAGACGAAAAAAATAGGTGAAAAAGGGTGTCAAAAAGAAGAAGATATGAGGCTCAACACCTAGTATTGTAGAGTGTATTGGTGATGGATCGATCGCCCTTGGATTACACTTTATTTTTCATGGAAAATGTAGGGAAAATGGGAAATTTTTTCTTAGATTTGACAATTTTATTTACATAGGATTGTGTATAACTATTGCAGGTGTGCCAGGGGAAATTTGCTCGTTATTTTGAAGTAGAGTTGAAGGAAGTTAAACTAAGGAAGGATTACTATATCATCGATCCTATTAAGGCTATTGAAATGGTGGATGAGAATGTTATTTTTGTGGCAGCAATCTTGGGTTCCACTTATAGTGGAGAGTTCTAGGATGTCAAGTTGTTGAATGATCTTCTCATCCAAAAAAACAAGGAAACATGGTGAGTCTTCAGATCTCCTTAGGTTTTTTGGTGTCCTTATAATCTAGAATGGTTTCGATAAAGAATTTTATCCTAAAAATATTAAGGAATATTATATCCAATTAAGCCAGGTAATCTAGGATACTCTCGGTGTGGGGTTGAAGATTTTTATGTGCTAATTTTGGTTTTTGCTTGCAGCACATTCTCTTCATTCAATCCTTTGTGACGTAGACTTCATTGATTTAAAACATAATTTTGGGATTGCGTATTGTGGGTTTAAATGAACTCTGGTATTTTCCATTGATTGCGTGTGGGGTTTCAAGTGGGACACGCCCATATCATGTAGATGCGATGAGCGACAAATTTATTGCACCGTTCCTTAACCCTAATTTGGAATGGGATTTTCGGCTTCCATTATTGAAGAGAGTAAATGTCATCAAGGACAAGTATGGTCTTGTCTATGTCAGAATCGAATGGGTTTGGAGAGAAAGCAAGACCTCCCTAAGCAGCTCATCTTTCACATCAACTATTTGGGTGTGGATCAACCTACCTTCACCCTCAATTTCTCCAGAGGTATAATTACTTTTTATTAATAGGAAGGCCTTGATTGACATTGCAAGTTTTATTTTGGGAAAGTATCTTTGAATTAAATCCCTTGACCTTGTAACCCTGTAGGAGCCAGCCAAATAATTACGCAATATTACTAGCTCATACGTCTAGAGTTCAAGGTTTTTTGTAAAGTCTCAAACTTTTATTTCAGTTGTAATCCCTTTGAATGTAAATTATGTGATAGGTTTTGAATTGTTTGAATAGGGATAATAGAATATCATGGGAAATTGTGTGACAAATGCCAAGGCTATGGCAGATGGTCTAGTGAGGACCGAACGGTTCAAAGCTATCTCGAAGGAGATCGATGTCCCTCTTGTGGCATTTTCACAAAAGGAAAGTAGCAGGCATGATGAGTATGAGATTTATGACCACCTGAGAAGGTTTAGTTGGATAGTGTTGGCTTACACCATGGATCCTGACACACAAGAGGTGAATCTTTTTCATGTTGTGGTTCACAAAGATTTCAACCAGAGCATGCTAGAATGACTAGTTCATGACATCGAAAAGGTATTGCATGAACTTGACATGCTTCCTTCAAAGATAGTGAGGGAAGTGATTGTGTCTCTGGTTGATGGTCATCCATAGCTCCAAGAAGTCAAAGAACTAGGTATTTTTAAATTAAAAAAATAATTAAAAAAAAGTAAAGGAAGTACTTTATTGATTTTTTTCTTCCAAATTTATACATTTTTCTATAATCAGTATTTTCTTTTCCAAAAAACACAGTTGTTTGTAGGATGAACCTTGAGACCAAACAATGATTGTCTTTTTAAATTTTTAAATAATTGATGAATAATGAAAATATGATACAAGCAAGGAAGAAGAGGAGCCTACTGGGGGAGGTGTGAAAAATCTGTGAAATTTTATTGATTTGATCTTAGCAATGACTGAAAATGGCCTAGAGGTATCAGGTCTTATAAGATCCCTAGGGTCTGTAAGGTAAGGACCTTTTTCTCATTTTCAACACTTTCATCATTCAAGGGTTCATTAGGAACTTGTAATTGTTATGTTGAGTTGCATTTTAGAATTCAAATTTCCTTACAAGATGCATGGAAATGTTGTCATGACTGAAATTAAATTTATGATTTGACTATCTTGCTTTCAATTGCAGTTGTCTATTTTTCATCTATTTTTCATGTTGTATTTCAAAGCTATAGTTTATGCACTCTTTCTTACATTTAAGTTTTTGATTGGAGGTATTATAAAAAATGGAGCATGTTCATCATTGTCTCATTCTTGCTTCATGTAGATTGTTATGTTTGGAAATAAGAAGCAACAATAATAAGCCAAAATACCATTTATCTAAATTAACTTTATAATGATTTGCATTTTGACACATGACAAAAGATGTTCATGCACAATTATCACCATAAGTTTGAACAACTGTAGGGGTTCATTGACCTTGAAATTCATTTTAGCTAGGAAAAACTAAGGGATTTTGGTTCTATCATGTGGATTCTAGGCTTCCATTGAAGCTTTCTATTTGTTTCATATGATGTCTAGAGAAGATCTTTGTTTCAAATTATCGCTAAGATTGTACAATGCTGAAATTTCATTTAATGAGATCATGTTTCCTATTGAAATATAGAAGGTTGTTACAGAAAGAGATATATCAGAGTTAATGGAATGCGATATTGCTAGGATCATAAGAGCATTCAAAGATAGATTCCTTGATACATCCAAGCATTTTATGGATTTTTTTCTGTGCTAGATTTTCTTTGCATGTGTGAAGGAATTATTGTAGAGGTGGCAAAAGATCCTTTGGATCCTTCACTTCAACACAACATTGAACTAGTGGATGTGACCATATTATGGTTGCAAAGGATATATGAACTTATAGATGGCATGAAAGAACCTTGCTTTTGTTACTTGTTAGAAAAAAAAAATTGTCATGTTGATAGATTTATAATCCAATATATGAGGTTGGGGGTGCGGCGATATATTATGGAACATATAAATATTTTTTTTTGCATAATATCTCTCCCAACCCCTTTGTAAATGCTTGTGCAAATATATTAGACACTGCTAAGTAGATATTTTATTTCAAAAATGGTAATAGGAAGAAAGAATCAAGGCTTTGGTTTAGCTTGAGATAGGTCATAACAAGGAGAAAAAAATTATAAAAACACTTAAATTTGTTTTATTTGATAAATTATAATAGGAGGAAAGAATCAAGGCTTTGGTTTAGCTTGAGATGGGTCATAACACGGAAAATAAAATTATAGGAAGACTTAAATTTGGGTATGTATCACTGTGGTTTAATTTGGGCATATGATAGTGCAACCAGAGAACTCATCGGCTAAAGGAAAAAGCTAATTTTGCATTGGATCCCCCCTTCAATGATAGGAGTACCAATTTAATTAAGAAGCATTGTAGATTGTTAGAGAAGTCCTAACTGTAACACAAATCGTGACACAAGGCATAACATTGATCTAAGTATTTCCTAAGAGGATTTTGGTAGGAAAATCACTTAACCATACTTGGAAGACAAGATCCCCATTATATCAAAGAAAAAAATACCTTGAAGAGGAGTTATCCACTAAACAAGGTAATCACATAGAGCATTCATCGTGGCCTGGTAATTATTTACATCATACAGAATAGTGCATGTATGTTGCCACATATATTAAATCAGATAATAGTTTAGTTGTATTAAGGGCTTGGAAATAGGGATTATGATTCTGAAACTGTATAGCACATGGTCACGTCAATGTTATGATTTCGAAAACTCAGGTTTGTAGGATGAACCTTGAGACCAAACAATGATTTTCTTAAAGTAATTGATGAATGATGAAAAGATGATATAGGAAAGGAAGAAGAGGAGCTTGTAAAGTGAGCGTTGTGAAGAAAACTTGGAGGAAGGTTTTTTGGCTCTGCAACTTTCTGACCTAGGGTTTTGGATTGCAGTCTATGCACTGTTACCCGTTCTAGCAAGGGGCAATGCCCTTTTCACTGATCTAAGGTAGCGAGGGCATGGCCTGGCCCAACGAATGAAGAAAGAAGGGGCCAATGGGGCCCCTTACTACCAAAAGATAATGATGGACAAAGGTAAAAGTCCATTGGAAGGAGTGCAGATCACGGGTTCAGACACTACGAGAAAAAATGAGCTCAGCAAAAAGACAAAGCTAGATGGAAATACAAAGGAAACTCAGCATCCAAACCAAACAAAAGGCATCAAAATTCTGGAAGGAAAAGACATACTAGATCCCACTCAAGAGCAGGTGTCTTGAGGAGCACGAAAGAAAAACAAAGAAGCGGAGGCAGCTGAAACCTCCCCCCTGAACAGCTCTGATCCAAAAGGACTAGCCACTGAAGACAAACAATATAGAGACGCAGGGCATTACAAGCAAGAAACCACATAAATCCTGAGGGTTATCATTACCGACCCAGAACTACAAGCCTACAAGGATCATATGGCTATTCATGCAGTGATTTACAAGTTTATGGGCTTTTGGCCAATAGAAAAATCCTTATGTCAATGGATCAAGCTAACTTGGAAGCCGAAAGGAGATGTGAAACTCAACCTAGGGGCCAAATGTTTTTTCACGATTGTCTTTGGAAACCTTGAAGATAGAGACAACATCTTTGATGGAGGCCTTTATTTCTATGCCTCTGCAGGCCTCTACATGAGACCCCAGAAACCAAATTTTGCACCAGAACAGGAAACATTCAATCATGTTCCTATTTGGATTCGATTGTTTTCCCTCCCCATCGATTAGTGGAGACCGACGACGTTGGAACAAATCGGAAACAATCTGGGTACCCCCATCCAAGCTTCCGAAGTTACCCTCCAAAAAAGGTACACCTCTTGCGTTAGAATCTGTGTTGAAATGGATGTTTCAGGTGCTCTTCATGAAGGTTTATGGTTGGAATATAGAGATGAAGTCTCCTTCCAAGCCATAGACTATGAACAAATACCCTTCAGATGCAAAAAATGCCATGAACATGGCCATCTGATCCAGGAATGTCCCATGCATAGACCCATAGAGAAGGCTAAGGATCTCCCGAGCAAGAATCAGGATGGTTTCGTTTGACCCATGGGTAGACACCAAACTAACAGAAGGAACCAACCAAAGACAGGAAACAACAACAAAGGGTCTATGAACTCATTTGAGGTGCTTGGAGAGGAAAATGATGCAGATGACGATACCCAAACACCAGCATCGGAGCAGAAAGACCTGGAAACGACCAATCAAAACTCCTAGATGCTGACTCGAATCTCAATTGATGACTTTCTCCTAGATCCAGGATTGAATAAAGATGCAAAAGGGGACAAGGAAATGACATTAAGTGAAGTGGGCACAAAGTATTAGGACCTAAATGACACTCTATAAAAAGAAGGAATCGACCTTAACACCATAGTTGAGCAATGGAGACAAAAAGGAGTGGATCACATTCTAGAGGAAGAGATTGATAGAGTCAACTTCCTCTTCCTATCAAGGCAGGATGCAGCCCTGAGAGGACAGAAAAGGGATCTGGGCATGATAAAGGGACTGAGCATCAAAGAACAAAACCTACACCAAACACATTCTACTGCAAAACGCAGAAAGAAACAGGGTAGAAGAATAAACAATGAAGTGCTCCATGAGCTCAGCCAAATGCTCATCAATTCGGGCAAGATGAAAGCCCTTCAGGATTTCCCATTCTCCTCATAATACTTGTTTAAATATGAAGATACTCTCATGGAATGCAAGAGGGCTAAAAATCCAAATCAAACAAAGATTATTGAAAAATAAAATCACAAAGGAAATCCAGACATTGTTTTCTTACAGGAAACCAAATGCTCGAGGCTAAAGCTGGAAGGGATAGGCAGGAACTTGGGAAAGAGAATGGAGCACACAGAGGTAGAAGGTAATGGTCTGCAAGGGGGCTTATCTATCTTCTTGAACCCCCACTCCCTACTCCTCCTAAACGTCGAGGCCTCTAGATGTTTAATTTCCCTAGAAATGTACATCCTCGGAGAAGCTGGCACATACTTATTCACAAATGTTTACAGCCCCCAAAAGCTGGAGGATAAGCTACAATAGTTGGATAACCTATCCAAGCTGCAACAATGACACTCCAATTCTAAGGCCATTTATGCAGTGATTTCAACATGATTACCTCTCTAGAGGAAAAAGAAGGGAGGGCTTCGTACCCTAAACAGAGATGCTGAGGCCTTCATTTCTTTCATCAAAACAGCTAACCTGGCAGACATCCAACCCAAAAATGGCATTTTCACTTGGATAATAAGAGAGGAGGGGACAGGCTTATCGCATCTAGGCTTGAATAGTTTCTAATCTCGGATACCATTCTCCTTGAGGGAGTCATAGTGGAATCTGATATTATTCCATCAGGAGGATCGGATGACTGGCTCATATCTTTGAATGCAACTATCTTTGGTACTCCTAGAAATAGACCTTTTCGCTTTGAAAAATTCTAGCTAAGTGTTGAAGCCCTGAAAATTGGGTCGACAACAAGGGGGATACCCACCCGGTCCGGACCTTGGTTGGCAACTCCTTATCCGTTTGGTATAGCGGGTCCGACTGGGGATAATGGGACCAGTTTCCCAATCTAAGGGTGTGTGTGTGTGTGTAGAGTTGGATGATGCTAATCTAAGAGTAGTTAAAGCTAATTTAATTCAAATTCTTAAACTAACTCTATGCTATTGTAATCTAATCAGAAACAACTCATCCAATTACGCTAACCCGGGGTGTATTTCTTCTATTATGCGATCTAAAGAGATTTCAAACAATAACTGGTAATAACGATCATTCAGCTATTATAAGAATAGAAATCAATTAAGATAAACCACCTTGCATAAGAATTTAGGAAAAATAGTTGTGAACAACATATTGCATAATAAGTTATTCATATATCAGACATAAATAAATGGCTCCACCGTACAGAAGTGCCAAATGGTAACTCATACATTCATGCAATAACATATAAACAACTGAAAACTGTATATCACTTTAAGAATATAAGCAGAAATGGCCAAGAGATAAAAGTACCATTTATGACTGGTTCCACTCATAAGCTTTAAGCAACAATGATTTATCTCTCCTTGCTCTAACATCTACTAAGAGTACATAAGTGCAACATCAGTAACAGATATCAAATGCAAACATTAATAAACCTTGATCCATCCATTCATCAAAACCTCCTCTGAGGGTGCAGAAGTGCATGTTCCGAGGACAAGTTTTTTGACAAATTTCTGGACCCTTCTCTAAATGCATGAGAAGGGTTTAAATACTGCTAGCTAATTAACTTAATTACGTAAATTTAGGATACGGTTTTTAAATGACCGCCCTTCTGATAAAGCAAAACTATTTCTAAAAATTGAATCTAATTCTAAACTATTTTTGTATTTTCTCCTTAGAGCTACAAGCATGCAACATTCGACTGGGAAGAGTCGGCTGGTCGCCTTCCGCTTTTGTTTGAGCTATGAAAATAGAAATAACAAGCGCTGGCACCACTTCCTGGTAAAATAGAAGATATTTTCGAGAATCTTCCTCTGGCTGTGTGTATTCACTGCGTGTATACTTGGTAATGACTCATATTTCTCTCAAACTGATTCTGCTTTTGCTATTTCGGTTTCCGGCCTTGCGAATGACTGAACAAGTTAGGGACTTTACTTTCTGAATAATTTTCTGCATCGAAAACTGCCTCCGTTCTTTGTTCCGGGCTTTTCTGGTGCGTAAGCTTCAGGGTTTTTTGTAAACATGCTGCTTTTGTGCGCCTTTGACTCTGAGCTTTAGATGGCCTATTGACATCAACATCTGTTGAGTGATACTCTGGAATCTGTGGTCCTATTGCATGCGGCATCCGTTTCTGAAGGGATCTCTTCTTTGTTCTCCGAGCATTGACGCTTTCCCCTTTTCCTTAGAGGTTTCCTGCACATTGCTTCGTGTTATTTCCTGTTTTACAGTTTACGCAAAGAAAAAGAGTAATGATAATAAAGATTGACATGAAAGCTTTAAGCTCTTATGAATGCATAATCATGACACCTATAGCGAACTGACTTTTCGAAAAACACAAAATTGTCCTTCCTGAATACTTTGGCATATGATCATTGATTTCTTTTAAGGCGTGTGCCCAATTTTGGTTAACGGACAGCTTTCCTTGAATACTGCGCCGAGGAAAATTCGCGATGGGTGATTTCTGTGACTCGCATCGCAGCATCGTGGATCGCGTCGTCAAGATGTGTTATCGCAGAAAATCATGATCGCGAATTTTCGGAAATCGCATTTATCGCAGATCGCAGCATCACAGATCGCATTTAGTCATTGTGTGTTACTTACGCGATGTTGCGATATGCGACGTCACATATCGGCCGTCGGAGATTTCTTAAGTTTTTTCATTTAAGAGTGCTTCATAATGAATGCGATGCAATGAATTTCGCGTCGCTTCTTCGCAGTTTATTATGCTCATAAGAAAACGTTTCATTCTCTTCTCGCGATGCGATAAAGTTTTAAGGAGTTGAATACAAAATTTTTCATAAAATGTTTGTTTGGATTTTTTATTAAGGGTCCCCATTTACTTGGTGTTATTACTAATATCAAACAAATAGGGGGGTTGTTGGTGACCACAACAATGGCGATTCACTGGGAAGAACCAGTTATCTCTGCTTTTCTATTGAATTTTAACTTTCGAAGCAGAAAAATTTTCATAAGTCTAAATTTTTTTATGGACAGATAGAGTACATTATGCCTTATCCTATCAATGATATTTTGTTTCAAACTTTTTCTATTCCAATCGTTTGCTTCCTCAGGCTTAGTCCTTGTATTTACATCAACCACTACTTGGTCTTTTAAAGAAAAAATAAGGTCTCCTCTGTGTGCTGGCTTTTTAAAATATGCTCATTTGTCGTAGGTAGAGCCTCTGCTGCCAGCAGGCGTCCATAGCCTCGACGGGGTTACCTGTTACCCAGCAATGATCCTTTATCCTGCTTAAGGCTATTTACAACCTTTCAGAGAAAAACCCATTTTGACACTTTTTCCTTTTTTATTCTCTAAAGAACAATGTCTTGGTTTGGTGGCCAAATTATGACACAGTCATTCACTTGATTTACACTTTCGCTGAACAAGCTGGCTCGTGATGAGACCCCTTGTCTTTTGATTGCAACAATCATGAGTGGTTGCCCTGTTTTGGTGGACAGTATTGGCAAAGTCAGCAAGTTGTAATATCTGTGATCATGATAAGCCGGCTCGTGATGAGACCTCTTATTCTTTGCGATATAGTGTTTTCTCGGATTGTTCCTCTGAATGCTGCGATTTTCTTTAGCAGGGAGGAAACCATTGTTTTTCCTTAAGAAAGCTCTAGACGACAATAATAGAGTTTGAAAACAACAGTTTTACAGAGAATATTTATTTTATTATTGATACCGTTCATTGTGCTGATATAAAACAATTTTTTGCCAAAGGTTGCTTTCATCAAAATTTTTTGAAGTTGAAACTAGTATCATATCTAGGCTAAAGTTAACTCTATCCGTCAATAATAAAGATCAGATTTTTCGAAAAAAGGTTTACTATTTGTACAAGAAAAAAAAATCAAAATCTGATAGAGAATTGGTGTCTTTTTTCGTGAACCCCTGTAGTAACCATCCACAACTGGTTTTATTTATAAGAAAGAAGAAAAACTAAAACTATCCTACAAAAATAGAAGAGTAATCTTCTATGGAAAATATATTTTAAGGATCTGTCCATTAACAGGCAAAGAATCCTTTCTACCTGCTAAATCTTGCAACACAAACGTTGATGGGCCTATGACTTCTACAATCTGAAAAGGACCAAGCCACATTTTCTGAAATTTTGTATGTTTGCCCTTTTCTTCATGAGCCTTATCCCATTTCAAAACTAGATCTCCCATCTGAAAAAAAATTCTGGTCATTATGCTTGAATCAAAAGAGGATTTTATTAGCGCTTGGTGATGAGCATGGGTTTTCTTAGCTTGTTCTCGTTGTTCTTCTAATTTAATTATTTCCATTTGTCTTAATTGTAAGGAGGAAGTAGATACTTCATCGATGTATTGTACTAAAGACAAGGAGGGGATCACTAAGTGAGTTGGAAGAACCACTTCCTTCCCATAAACTAAATTAAAGGGAGAAGTGCCGATTGAAGCTTTCTTCGTTATTCTATTTGCCCATAAAGCATTTACCAAAGTTTTGTGCCAATTCTTTTGGTTCTGGTCAACTATTCTTTTAATAATCCTGATTAGCTTTTTATTTGTTGACTCAGCTAATCCATTACCTTGCAGATAGTAGTTGGACGAATATTTCAGTTTGAACCCTCTTTTAAGTGCAAACTCAGTCATTCCATTCCCAGAAAAGTACAAGGCATTATCAAATGTTGACACCTAATCCTCAGTGATTGGGGAACTGAATGTGAACAGTCATCAAGAAGATGAACTGAACAATCACATTCTTGTATATATTAGATAGCTGGTTAAACGAATAAACGCATTAGTTTTCTGGAGTTACTCCTGGCCTGACATGGTATCAGAGCATAGGTCCCAGGTTCTATTTTTTAGCCTTGTAACTCCTTCCTGCCTTCTGCTCCTCTGTCCCACACCTAAAGCTGCATACATGAATGAAACACACGCTGCCTGAAGACTCTTTTTCTGAAGACTACCAGTATAATCGTTGGCTCAGTTGGAGGAGTTGCGCTGATAGCAATAGCGCCAGTGCTGCTCATAATGTACTCTGCAAATTCTGTTGAAGCCTGACATGGTTCCGTTTCATTGTCATGGGTGAAAACCAGGTATCCTGAATTAAAACGCCTGGTAACGTAGTCTCCCCTTCCACTTACATGAAACTCTTCGTTTGTTTTGTTTGACTCTCCTTTTGGTCTGCGAGTCATTCATAACGTATTCTGAATGTAACGTATGAGAACCTGCAATGAGAATTGCGGTAGAGTATCAATGAGAACCTGCAATGAGAAACTCTTCATTTTTTTCGTTTGACACGCCTGAAGGTAACGTATGAGAACCTGCAATGAGAATTGCGGTATGGTATGAGAATAATAACAGTAAAAGTACAGGTATCGTGAATAACAAAGCCGGTGTCTGCAAGCTCAAAGAATTGTGCTTCATAGATGCTTCTCGATCTGGTAAACTCCAGGTTAACCCCAACCAACAGAAGCCAAACTGTTGAAGGAATAACTTGAGAAGTTTACTTTTGATTTAGTTGAGTTGTATAATACAGAATGCATAATAATTTTTGAGAACACATAGACACAATTCATGTCTAATTTTCTGTATAACACTGTTTAGCCGCTGTGTTAATTACCCCATGAATAAGGATTAGTTACATGATTGTTGTGGTTTTGAATTACACCAGTTGAAAGGCAGTTGTGAAGTAGTATCTTTGTTGTAGAAAACGACATCATACTCCTTTTGAAGCCAGTGTTTGAAGCGTTGAATGAGTTTGAAGCCAGTGTTTGAAGCATTGAATGAGTTTGAAGCCAGTGTTTGAAGTGTTTGAAGCGTTGTGATTTACAGCTTTAAGAACTTGTACAAGGCGTTGTGAAGTCTATTGGATGCATTATACCGTGTGTTTTCCATAAAATATGAGTTGATTGAATCTAGCTCATCCCAGATTGTT
This sequence comes from Pinus taeda, assembly GCA_000404065.3. NCBI lineage: Eukaryota > Viridiplantae > Streptophyta > Pinopsida > Pinales > Pinaceae > Pinus > Pinus taeda. The sequence goes on from APFE030688407.1 coordinate 20,230, forward strand.
TCAAATCCCTACTTACATTGTGCCCAGTGATTGCGCCTGTCAGAGAGGAATAATTGTTTTTTGGCAAAACTTTAACTTATACATTGAGGATAAATTTTTGCCTTCCTTTCTAGCAGCAATATATATATTACAGTGGCAACAAGCGCTCAAACATTTTTTGCAGAGATATATATATATGGTGATATATGTATGATCAATAATGGCGTAGCAGAATTTTGAATGATTTTTTTCTCCATATCAAAATCATTTTTTTAAAAAGCAGCGGAAGTTTTTTAAGAGCAATTTTTTTTTTTCGCCATCAGAAGCATTAATATATCAGCAAAAGTTTTTTATATAAGCAGAAGTAACCTTTTACAGAATGCATTCAATCATCTCTATGATAGGAATAGTTCTCACTAGCAAGGAGAACTATCTTGACTGGTCCCGGATGGTACAACACACCCTCATTTTCAACGAGCTGTGGAAAGGAGTGTGTGTCAAAGAAGGAGACAGTGACCCAGAAAAGCCTACATCAGACAAAGAGCTCGCCATCTGGGAAAACAGGAACAGCAAAGCGTATGCATTAATATCAGCGTCTGTAAATAAGGAGGTGAGTCATCACATTTCAACATGTTCAACTACCTTTGAAGCTTTACAAAAGCTGAAAGAGCTCTATGACTCACATTCTGCACTTGAAGTCGTCCAACTTATGATTAAACTCTTCACTTTTGAACTGCAAAATAATGACCCTCTTGCTCTTGCATCTGAAATAAAATCTATAGTGCATGATATCAAATCCACTAAAGTTGAGCTAAATATATCTCTTATTGCTTTTCTCAAGGCACTGTATCCTACGTACTCAAATTATCTTGAGTATTTACAAGAAAATGGAAATCTCAAGGATATAACCTTTGACTCTCTTGTGAAAAAGTTTGCTGAAAGAGAAAAAGCCTTTGGAAAGAAGACAGTCCCTGAATCTTCTGAAGAGACTGTATGCCTCACTAATAAAGAAAAATATCCTGCTCAAGAGTCTACAAGAGGAAGAGGTGGATGAAGAGGAAGAGGAAGACACTTCAGAGGCAGGGGGGGTAGACATCCTCAAGGAGAAAAGGCAGATTTACATTGTATTCGCTACAAAAGAAATGGATCACATGATGCCTCTACATGCAAGCTACCATGGGACAAAATTGAGCAGAGAAGAAACCAACAGAAAGGTAAAACTAATGATATAGACAAAGGTAAAGCACCTTAATCCGCTCACTATATTGAGGCACAATGTAACATTGGAGTAAATGAAGATTTGTTTAACACTTCACTTGCTTCCTGGAAAAATGATTGGCTGCTTGATTCAGGAGCAACCTGTCACATGACTCATAGAAAAGACTTTTTTGAAGATTTCACTGACAATGTTGATGGAGTAGTATACTTTGCAGATCAGTCAAAAAATCAAGCCATCAGGGCTTGGCACAATCAGGCTTAAACTGCCTGGTCTTCCAGACTTTCTTCTGGATCATGTTCTATATCTCCCCCAGCTCAAGAGAAACTTGTTGTCCTTGGTCCACATCCGCCAGCAAGGTCACTCCATTCATATGTTTGATTGCAAGCTTGAGGTAAGAAAAGCATCTGACCACTCACTTGTCATGAGGGGAATAGAAGAAGAAAGGCTTTTCAAACTGCAAGGAACAT
>APFE030688424.1:0-12931 GCA_000404065.3 Pinus taeda
TTCTTCAAAAGAAGATTCCACATGTTGATCTAGAATAGGAATCCCCCCTTCAATATGTGGAATCTGATTATCAAATTCTTGAAATGATTTTGTTTTTGTGAATCTATCCAAGCGATCAAGTTTTCGCTCAACAACATTGTCAGATTTGGATGATTAAAGAAAAATTACATCTCTAGATCCAACAAACTTTTTATTTACTTCATCATAGAGGCGGTATGCTTTGGAGGTGTTTGAATACCTCAGGAAGATACACTTACGACTTCTAGCACCAAGTTTCTTTCTATGTACCTTTGGTATCAAAGCATAACAGGTGGAACCAAAGACCCTGAGATGTTTTACCGAAGGAACATGTCCATACCATAATTCACAAGGAGTCTTGTTTCTTATAGCATTAGATGGACATCTATTCTTTATATATGCAGCACATAGAATAGCATCAGCCCACAACATTATTTTTACATTTTTGAAGAAAAGCATGGATCGTACCATATTCAAGATTGTTCTATTCATTCTTTTAGCTACACTATTCTGTTGGGGATTATAAGGCACAGTTGTTTGATGTTTGATCCCATGTTGGCGAAGATAGTTTTCAAATTCATTTGATGTGTATTCTTTTCCATTATTAGTGCGAATAGACCCAATATGAGATTGTGCATAATTTTCAATCCATTTATGAAAATTCTTGAATGTTTGAAAAGCATCAGATTTTTTCTTTAATAAATAAACCCAACACATTCTGGTGTAGTCATTAATAAATGTCATGATATATTTATTTCCATTTGTAGAAGGAACAGGCATTGGACCACATAAATCTGAATGAATGAGTTCAAGCTTCCTATGTGCTCTTGAATGTGAATCATGAAAATACTGTTTGCTATGCTTTCCTAGAGTGCAAGCATCACATTGCTTAAGTTTCCTAGGAATTTTAGGCAAACCAACAACACCAGTTTTCCTCAATAAGCGGAGACTGTCATAGTTCAAATGTCCAAATCTAGCATGCCATAATAAACTTGATGGAAGTGTACCTTCTTCATGATGACAGTTGTATGAGAAATGTTGTGCATGAGCACAGGTTCCTTGTAGCTTGAGAAGCCTTTCTTCTTCTATTCCCCTCATGACAAGTGAGTGGTCAGATGCTTTTCTTACCTCAAGCTTGCCATCAAACAGATGAATGGAGTGACCTTGCTGGTGGATGTGGACCAAGGACAACAAGTTTCTTTTGAGCTGTGGAAGATATAGAACATGATCCAGAAGAAAGTCTTTAAGACCAGGTAGTTTAAGCCTGATTGTGCCAAGCCCTAATGGCTTGTTTTTTGATTGATCTGTAAAGTATACTGCTCCATCAACATTGTCAGTGAAATCTTCAAAAAAAACTTTTCTATGAGTCATGTAGCAGGTTGCTCCTGAATCAAGCAACCAATCATTTTTCCAAGAAGCAAGTGAAGCATTAAATAAATCTTCATTTACTCCAATGTTACATTGTGCCACAACATAGTGAGCGGATTCAGGTGCTTTACCTTTGTCTGTATCATCGGTTTTACCTTTTTGTTGGTTTCTTTTCTGCTCAATTTTGTCCCATGGTAGCTTGCATGTAGAGGCATCATGTGATCCATTTATTTTGCAGTGAATACAGTGCAGATTTGCCTTTTCTCCTTGAGAATGTCTGCCTCCCCTGCCTCTGAAATATCTTCCTTTTCCTCTTCGTCCACCTCTTCCTCTTGTAGAATCTTGAGCAGAATGCTTTTATTTATGAGCAAGGCAGACAGTCTCTTCAGAAGATTCAGGGGTTGTCTTCTTTCCAAAAGCTTTCTCTCTTTCAACAAACTTTTTCACAAGAGAGTCAAAGGTTATATCTTTGATATTTCCATTTTCTTGCAATGACTCAAGATAATTGGAGTAAGTAGGATAAAATGCCTTGAGAAAAGAAACAAGAGGAATATCCAATTCAACCTTAGTAGATTTTATATCATGCATTATAGACTTTACTTCAAATGCAAGAGCAAGAGGATCATTATTTTGCAGTTCAAGAGTGAAGAGTTTAATCATGAGTTGAACGACTTCAAGTGCAGAATGTGAGTCATAGAGTTCTTTCAGCTTTTGTAAAGCTTGAAAGGAAGTTGAATATGATGAAATATGGCAACCCACCTCTTCATTTACAGATGCTATGATTAATGCATAAGCTTTGCTGTTCTTGTTTTCCTAAATGACGAGCTCTTTGTCTAAGGTAGGCTGTACTGGGTCATTGTCTCTGTCTTCGACACATTCATTTCCACAACTCATTGAAAATGAGGGTGTGTTTTATCATCCGAGACCATTCAGGATAGTTATCCTTGCCAGTGAGAACTATTCCCACCATGGATATGATTGAATGCATTCTGTAAAAAAAATAAATATTTATGTTGATAGAAAAATATTTTTTCCAATATACAGTAAAATTGTACTCAAAAGGGCATTACCAAAGGATTTCAAATCCACCATGTGAACCACATAAATCCATCATTATATAAATCCACCTCATATAAATCCCATAAATGTCAGTGGTTTTATATACCAAAAATAGGTAGCCAAGCTTCAAATTCACAATAATCCTGAAGAAAATTTTGATGTGTTCTCTTCAAAGGAATCGTTTTTTTTTCACACAATGGCATTTGCCACCGACCGGTGCATGTAGTTGACCAAAGGAAGGTGAGGGGATAAACTAAACTACCAGCGCAAGTGCTACTTATTATCATGATTTTTATTCAATTCAGAATCTAGAGGTAGCCCAACAGCGTGGTATATAGACCAAACATTATATACAAAGTGTATTAAAATACCTCCAAACACTATTATATACAAAGTGCATTATATACCTCCAAACACTATTCATATACAAAGTGCATTTTATACGTCCAAACGCTATTCATATACAAAGTGCATTATATACCTCCAAACCCTAGTCATATATTATTGACCATTAGAAGGCCAGAGCTCGTAGACCGCAACTCATATATAAACATCGTATCTCCTGGCCTAAGACAAATGCCCAGTAGACACATTGTTCAGGTGAACAGTCACAGCGCAGAAAACCGACATGGCAGGATGCCGAGTCTTCCAGCTCCCAACCTAATGGCATGATTTGCATCTTAATGGTGCGACTGACAGACAGGCAGGGGCGTAAGGGTATACAGCATTTCAATGGAATGAACACAGCATCTCAATGAACAGCATTCAATCACAGTGTTTCATCAGAGCAGTGTTCACGTTTGAGATGGAATGAACACCCAGCATTTACGTTTGAGATGGAATGAACACACAGCATTGTCAATAATGTCAAAACAGCGTTCAATAATGTCAGAACATCGTTGTCAATAATGTCAGAACAATGTACAATAATGTCACCAGCATTCAATAATGTCATAACAGCGTTCAAAAGAATGGGCGGTCGATAGGGAGTTTGCAGCAGTGCCTGACATTGGTTTTTTTTTTTGGAATATGGACAGAGGCAGCGCGCGTTATGGATAGAGGTAGCGCTGGAAAGGAATATGGTAGAGGTAGCCCGTTATGGACAGAGCAGACAGCGTAGGTAACTCAGGACTGTACCATGTCAGGGCAGAGGGGATATGGCAGATAGAGGAGTTACAAGAGCATAAGAGCTAAAACAAGGAGCTAGCTCTGATACCATGTCAGGCCAGGCAGTAACTCCATTAGGAAGAAAAACTAATTCATATTATTCCATCAGGTATGATATTGTTATATACAAAAGGGTGTGACTGTTCAGTTCATCTCCTCATGACTATTCACATTCCTAATTTAATTATTTACATCAATTCACCCAATCATGAGAATTGGGTGATGTGCAGTTTAGCTTCATGTTTAAACCATGAGGAAACCAAGGTAGAAGAGATCAAGAGAATCCTAACCAAAGAGGTAGAAGAGCCATTTATGATCATGGCAGATCTACCATCCCCTCATCTCATCATTTATAACAACAAACTCATAGCAAAAAATCCTAGGCAATTATTCATTTTGAAGATACTTTCAAATTATTAGGGGATGAAAGCCTACAAGCATGCCAAAGAAGGTGGCATACCTTGCCACACAGTTTGAGAATAAGAGAATATCATTCACCAGAGAGGTTGAGAAATGCATTGGGTAGAACACCTATATACAAAAGAATCATTCAGAGAATTGGATTCCACTGCATTAGACTCAACTTTAGTCCACCTCTACTATTGGGCCTATAGGAAAATAAGGATTAGGCAAAGGAAAATAGGGAGTGGACAGAAATTGAGTAGAATGCAGGTTTCATATAGAGAAAGGAAACACATTTGAAATAAATTGGCATGCCAGGAAATCCATCAGGGCAAAGAATGATGTGTAGCAAGATACTAGGTTTGTCAAAGGATGAGAAACATTTTCAGCATGGGTTTATGATGGGCCTCGCAAATAGTTATAATTTAAGGCCCATCTAACCATTGTTTAAATATCTTTCCTTCTTCGCTCTATAATGTACTTTTCAACTTTAATATGTTCTTGGGAGGGTTAATAGATAATTGTTATATCTTGTGTGCCTAATGCATTAAATATGCAAGATATTGATGATATCTTATGCATATCATGCAGGAGGCCAGTAAGAGAGGATTAAGTGGCTTGTCCCATACTAAAGTTTCATAATAACTCGGTTGACTCAAGGAAATTTACTACCTCCTTGTAGCTGCGAGGACACTAGGAAACCAAATCCACACTTTTAGGAATTCTGGAGGGAAGCAATCATCCCTTCAAGGAGACTTCTCCTAAGAAATTTTTGTAAAAATAAGCAGTCTTAGCAGCCTAGGAGGTATTTGAAACTCTGGAGGAAGATAGTTATATTTCGAGAAAATATCTGGAGGATTAATGAAAAGCATGTGTTTGTTCTCAATATTATATTCTAATAAGGCGCCTGAGTCTCCTTGGGTTAGGGCCCAACCTAGGTGTTCAAGCTCCCTTCTTGTACTTTTTCTTTCCATGCATCATTAGAGGAATTTTGAGGTCTAAAATGGGCCTCCTAAGAAAAATGTATAACCAAAATAAACGTTATAAGAACCAATAGGATTCAAGATGATGATGTCAATCATGGGGGATGATTCACCATTTTTGGAGTAAAAAGTAGAAAGATTAAAAAATAATAAAATAATAAAACTAATTTTTTCACCTTGTATTTTCAACTTATCTCCCTAATGTTTTACTCAAATTTCAAGTGGGAGTTCTCATTGGATGCAAAATTTAATTCCACATCGAAAGGGTAGATATGTTGAATACTTTCGATGGACACTGCCACATGAAAAATGATAAATACATGAAAAAATGTGATTACAATTGTAGGGACCAACCCTATATATATATATATATACAGCATAAGAAAATAGCATTGGGAACTCAAAATTTATCAAGCACTATATAAAACATCCCTGAATTTTACTTCATTGAACATATCATTTAATTTACATATTATTTAACTAAATCCATAATGAAGTCATACAAAAGAAGATTATAACAACATAGCTACCATTCACCAGAAGACGAGATTCAAACTTGACTTGCTACTACTTTTCTTCCTTTTTTGTCGGTCGCCTCCAAGTGTAAATGTCAACGTGCTTAATTTGAATGCAGTGACCCACCAGTTGACCTCCCAGCCTACTCCTTCCCTATGGATCCCTGAGCTGCAATGGGGTTGTACAATGGAAGAATGCATTAGCTAGTAGAGGAGAGCACCCTTTGGCTCAAGAGTCCACTCTCTAAAGTCCTCTACCTCACCAAACTCACTATAGCTCATAGTCACTACTCTGTCATAGTCTCATCCATCCAACAATAAGGTAAAGAAAATTCATTTTTCCCATGGCCTGCCCCTTCTTTTATAGGAGTCCTCATAGGTGACACTTGGCATTTCATGCATAATTAATTATTTTTTTTAATCCAATAGTTTTATTATTCACCCACCCATGTGTCACTCTCTCATCAAGGATCTCAAAAATTATTTACTTAAATTTTAATTTAAGAATAATATTTTTCCTCACCTCAACAAGGTTCCTATTTCTTAACCTAGTTGTCTCTTGATCCCCCTTTTTACTCCTTAATTTGCATTCATTAATAAAGTAAATTGATAAGTCACAGATTTGATCCCCTATCTACTCCCTAATTTAACTCAAGTTGTCTCTTAGATGGATATTCTTATGTTGGTTGTTGTCACATGGAGGTTCTCTAAATTTCTCTAAAATTTAATTTATTAAACTTATTTTAATTCACCACCCTCTTCTCTTAATTAGGTTTAACTATTTTAGGATTAATATTTATCCTTACAGTTATGTCCCTCTTCCCCCTTTTTACCTAATTAAGTTACATTATCTACCTAATATTTTCCAAGATGGGAAGGGTAGAGTTTTTAAGGTCAAATATTTTATTTCTTCCTATGGTCCCCTTAACCCAAGTTTTATTTTTGATTTAATTACCTCGGTTCTACCATCCTTTACCACTTGATGTGAATTTACTTGATTTTCATATCTTGATTATATTTATTAATTTATTTATTTTTAATGATTCCAAGGATGCCAAGTTTGGTCACGCCTTTCAAGAACATCCATTGAAGTTCCAAGGGTGTCATGCCTAATAGTTTATTTGTGATGCCAAGGATGCCAAGTTGGTCGTTCCAATCAAGAAATTCCCTTGAAGTTCCAAGGTTTCCATGCCACTTGCCATTCAAGCGTTCAGTGGCTATGAGAAGAAAGTATAGGTGCAATGACATAGATCACTATCATCTCTTATGTTGTCTGCTATAGTAAGACTAATGGTGTCGGGGATCAAGGAATCCACCTTGATGTGTGCTCCCCCAATAAAATCCTCATGAGAGACCCAACTTTGGGACCTGCCACCATGACATCATGATCTTCAAGGCAAAGGTGTTTCAACCTTTCCAGCCCAATTCACGGCAAGAATGCTAGTGGGTGAGATCAGGGGCACTGTCCCACCCCTCCCATGCAGTTTCATCCACTTTTGCAACCCCATTACCCATATGTGAGTCATTTGGCCAAGCAACTAATCTGTGCTTGCAACCACTAAAATATTATTAGAATATAGATATACACATATAGCAAGTTTCAAAATTGGCTTGGAATTTCAAAGACAAAATATATATTTTTTATCAAACCAGTTGTCGTCAACTCATCATATGCAAGTTCCTTTGGTGGTTTCCTTCCATACTCAATAATCATCAGTAACAAGGTTTCTCAGTGTTATTTATTGTTATAATAGCATCATCAACATCACCTAGTCATTCGTATCATTGTTCATTGTGAACCAGAACTAATGTAAGTAGCTAACATAGGGACACATCCATCATGGTTATCATCATCGTAACATCAATGGAAACATATAAACCCATCAAAGCTATCATCATCATAATATCAATTGAAAACATACATGTCCATCAAAGCTATCATCATCATGATATCAATAAAGAGCATACATATCATTTACTACTATCATCATCCTAAATTCAATAGAGACCAAACATAACCATTTATGATACAATCATCATAATATCAACAGATAACATGCATAACCATTAATGCTACAATCATCATAATACAAATAGATAACATACATAATCATTAACATTATATTCATCATAATATCAATGGAGAAAATACATAAACATCATAACCACTAATATCACAACCACTAATAATAGAGTCATGTCTAGATCCTCAACCTGAGGTCCTCAAAGAATAAAGTGTGGACCTTAGGGTTAAATAAATGTTATTGTCATATCATTGTCAATCAACTAGAGTGGGGCATTACATACACCCCCTCTTAATAATAGACTTCGTCTCGAAGTCCTTGGAATAGGTAAGGAAAATGGTGATGCATCCCCTCGGCATCCTCCCAAGTAGTTGAACTGGGACTATAATTTTCCCACTGGACCTTAACCTAGTCCGCTAACCATTGTCTAAGCTGCAAAGTTCATTGGTCTAGTATGCGAACTGGTTCGGCCATTACTGTTCCCTCGTCCGAAACCTACAAATGACCAAACTCAATAACATGTGAAGGATCTAAAATATAATGACGCAAGACATAAATATGAAACACATCATGCATATGCACTAAAGATGGAGGTAAGGCAAGCCTATATTCCACCAACCCTTTCCTTTCTAAGAATTCAAAAGGTCCCACAAACCGTGGAGACAATTTTTCTCCCTTTCCCTTGTAGAGATTTTTTGGGGCCTTACTCTCAGGAACACCCTATCTCCCACTTCATAACTTTGGTCTACCCGATGAGCATCAGCATAACTCTTTTGTCGATCTTGTGCTTCTTCTAACCTCCCCCTAATCATAGTCATTTGTTCTTCCATCTCTTGCACCACTTCTAGTCCTATTAATACTCGATCCTCTAGTCGGTCCCAACTGAGAGGTGTTCTGCAAGGTCTTCCGTATAAGAACTCAAATGGTGCCATCTTAATGAAAGTCTAATAACTATTATTGTAAGAAAATTCCACGAGGGATAAAACTCCTCCCATCTCTTTTGTTGGTCCATCACATACATCTGAAGCATGTCCTCGGGGATTTGATTAGTCCTCTTTGTCTACCCATATGTCTAAGGGTGATAAGCAGTGCTGAAGTTCAACTAGGTTCCCAAGGCTTCATGGAAACTAGTCCAAAACCTTCCTGTAAACACTGGTTCCCTATCTGATATGATCTTCCTAGACACTCCATGCAATCTCATAATTTCATCAATAAAAACTCTGCCTATTTCTAGTGCCTTATATGTAGTCTTAACTAGTATGAAATGGGTGCTCTTGGTGAACTTGTCCACCACTACAAATATGGAATCATGTCTTCTTGAGGTTGTTAGTAGTCCCACAATGAAGTCCATTGATATAACTTCCCATTTAGATTTTGGTATCTCATGGGGTTGCAATAACCCTGCTGGATGTCTGTGTTCAACTTTTACTCGTTGACACTCTAAGCATCTTACTACCAATGTCCTTCTTCATCCCTTTCTAAAAGAAGACTGGTTTTAGGTCCCCACTCATTTTCTTAACACTAGGGTGTGCCATGTATACTGCGCGATGTGCTTCATTCAAGATTAACTGGCATATATCTTCATTTGGTGGCACATATATCCTTCCCTGAAATCATAGTAGCCCATCATTATCAAGGGAGTAATCTTCATATTTTGGGACCCTCATTTCATTCTCCCTCAAACATTTGCTAACCTCCTAGTACTAGGTGTCTATAAATTGTAAGTCAAGCAGATTCTCCCTCAAATTTGTCTCTAAGGGAATCACTGAAAATATATGAGGCATCCTACTTAAAGCATCAGCCACACTATTTACCGTCCCTTTTATGGAAGTAATATCAAAATCATATTCACTAATCAGCTCAGACCATCATCTTTGTCTTGCATTTAAGTGGTCTTGAGTGAATATGTGTTGTAGCCCATAATGGTCAGTCCTAAGATCAAACTTCCTTCCTAGAAGGTAGTGCCTCCAAATCTTTAGCGCATAAACAATTGCAGCCATTTCTAGATCATGGGTAGCGTAGTTCTCTTCATGGGTTCTAAGTTTCCTTGATGCGTAAGCTATTACTCTTCCTTCTTGCATCAATACATAACCCAGCTCTTCCTTGGAGGCATCATTGCAAACCAAAAATTCTTGTTCCATATCCGGCACCTTCAAAATTGGTGTTGTTGTTAATAAGACCTTTAACCTTTGGAATGCCTCTTCACATTTTTCAGTCCAAATGAATTTCTTGTTCTTTCTTTGGAGCTTGGTAATGGGGCTTGCTATCATCGAAAACCCTTTGACAAATCTACGATAATACCTTGCCATGTCCATGAAACTTTGTATTTCATGAACATTGGTTGGTGTTGGCCTTTCCATGATGGCCTCGATATTTGTCAGGTCTACTACGATACCATCCCCAGAGATAATGTGCCCAAGATAATGAATCTTGGTTTGGTAAAAGGAACACTTTGACAACTTCCCGTATAATTGGTTTTCTCTAAGACATTGTAGAATTATCCTCAAGTGTTCGCCATGCTCTTCTGGGTCTTTGAGTATATCAAAATTTCATCAATAAAGACTTGTACAAACTTGTCTAAGTAATCTCGAAATATTCCATTCATCAAATTCATGAAAACACCCAGGGCATTTGTGAGTCCAAAGGGTAAAACTACAAATTCATAATGCCCAAATCTTGTCTGAAAGGTTGTCTTTAGGATATCTTCTTCCTTGATTCTTAACTAATGATATCCTGACCTCGATCTATCTTTGAAAACACAGATTCCCCCCTCATTTGATCAAATAATTCATCTATCCTTGGCATAGGGTATTGATTTTTTATCGTCACTTTGTTCAATTAGCGGTAGTCAATGCACAGTTGTGATCCAAATGGATCCTAGAAAACCCTCTAAGTCTTCTAAAAAATCAAAGCAATCACAAAAGAAGAAGTTTTAGAAAATCAGATTACACTATCAGGAGGCAAAAACACGAAGAAATCATGGAAAAAAAGGCTTATTAGTGGTCAAAGGAGCAATGCACAGGCGCCGTCAGATCTGGCCGATCAACGGTCTAGATCCGATCGGCAAATCCCAATCAATGGTGGCAAATGGAGCTTATCAGAGGCAACCATATAAATGTTGCGATAATGATCAGCGGGGTCAAAAAGGACCATCGATCAAGCGTACAGATTGATGGCCCAGGTTAACCCACCATATCGCATCGGCAAATTACAACGAAGCGCTTTCGAAGGCCCAAGTGCTCATGCAATATGCGATTGCGACAAGTTGCATAGTAAAATCGCATCAAAGCAACACCACGGAGTGGGGGCCGATACATACGTGACTTGTGATATATATCCAGTCCCGACGGGGTTATGAACAATATTCGATATATTTTGAGGTCCGGGAAACAGGGCTTTTCCCATGTATTTTGCGTTTTCGTTAAATATATGAAATACAAAGAACAAAGTGCCGAACGATGGAACCGGACCCAAAAGGGTTCGTTTATTCAAATATATATAGTTTCAAGTCCGATATGAGCAGGATTTCATATTTTAATGTACCTTAAAATATAAAAGGGAAATCACGATACAAGCGGGATTCGAGCGGGCCAAAGGTGGTAAGTGGTTTGGGCGAGGCTCCACCCAATCCCATACATTGGCTACCACATGTCCAGGCTAAGGAGAGAGAAACCACCCTTATCAGGAGGTTAACCTCCGTACAGAAGTGCCACCTGAAATGAACCACATCTGGTGGATCTGGATCTCCCAGATCAATGGTGGAGATGCGATGTCGATATACAGGCAGACCTAATATGAGTTATAAGGCGGAATTGATAACATTTCAAATCCGATAAATGGAAGTTTGGAAATTTTTCACAATTTTTAATGTATTTCTCTGTGAACATAGAGAACATTGTTCCCAGGGATTTCAAAGGCTCAATGGCCCATTTCGTTACAAAACAGGTGGCCACCATCCCTGAAAGCATTTAGTAATGATTGCTTATACTCAGAGGGTTATCTGAGCGGACAGAGGTTGGGAAGCCAGAGAGCTCGAGAAGGTGAAACGAACAGACAGCGTTGATTGGCTTTAAAGCCATAGATTGATAGAAAATAGGGCAAGCAATGCTGAGACAGAGAGAAAACAGAGACAGTGAGTTAGTGAGGAGATTTTGTGTACTCAGAAAGACATGGGGGATCCAAGTAAAGCCTTGTTGTTTTGTATCTATTGTGTGAGACTCAAATTGAACTCACTTTTGTAAAAACTCTGCTTCTGAAGACATAATAGAGAGGCCACCATTGAAGGCTAGACCAGGAGACATAGCCCAGGAATTTTAGGTGAACTCCATCTTAAACTTGTTGTGTTTATGTGTGTTTTCAATTATGTTTCTTTAAATTCTTCATTGTTTATGTATTTCACAATCTTATCGATCCATTGCACAAAGTAACATAGGCAAATCCATGCACATGAGTCTATAATACCTTAATAATTGTCTAAGATCTCATTATCAGATCAAGTGGTATCAGAGCTTTAGGTTTGCTAAGGTTAGACAAGCTTGTGCTGGATTGTTGAATGCTAACTAGGTCAAAGCTCAAATTAGGAGAAGGAGAACTGGTTGAGACTAACCCAAAAATTGGAAGAGTCTATCCTAGGAGGAAAATGGTAGAAGAAATTCCCTTGGAATCAGACTCTCAATTCATGGACAGTTTCATGACCATGAGAGCCATGGTAGAAGAAATGTATCGAGAATTTAAGAAAGGCCGAGGTGAAGATACTTCAACCTCCAAACAAGACAAAGGAACAGAGGAACCTCTTCTAGATGGTCATTCTGAAGGCAAAGGGAAAGGAAAAGAGCCTCCTCTATCAACACCTCCTTCTAGCCCTTTGATTAAATTAGATGTAAAGTTTGATTTGCCAATATATGATGGAGAATTAAATGCAAAAAAGCTAGATAACTGGATTAGACAGATTGATGTATATTGCAGGGTGCAGAACATCGATTCGGAAAGGAGAAAGATTCAACTAGCTAGCCTTCGCCTTGGAAGAACTGCCCTAGTGTGGTGGGAAGGCAGGACATAAGCTGATTTGAAGAAGCATGGTAAAATTCTTTCTACCTAGAGTGAATTTGTTTCTGCAATTAAAAAACAATTCTATCTACTAGCTCATATGTAGCAAGCAATGATGAGTTCGCAAACTCTTCGCCAATTAAAGGGGCAAAGTGTACAAAGCTATACCTAGGAATTTAGAAAAAAATATTTAATTCTAGGCATTTCTCTAGACTCACCTAAAACTTTGCTTAAGTATATAGGTGGTCTACATAGCTATTTGAGGCACACCATTCTCATGTTTAACCCTACTAGCATAGATGAGGTATCCGTTCAGGCTACACATCTAGAGGCTAGAGGCAAGAATGTG
>APFE030688424.1:18836-50513 GCA_000404065.3 Pinus taeda
AATAATTAATTAATAAATAAAATAAACATTCAGCCGACATTTTGATAATCCTAAAAATTTATTATCCACATTACTATTTATTTCCTTCTAAGCAGCTCTTCTTTTATCATCATTCATAAGTCCTGATGATGGATCCCAGTTGGGATTTGAAACGTTGGCATAAAAATGTTCATAGTGTGGATTCTCCGGTTACTGATTCAAAAGATACAAACCACAGATCTCTTAAATACAAAGATTATGTTGTTGGCCAAGAATGCATGAAACAGTTTCTAGATATATTAAAGGGTGTACCATGTGTGCTAAAAGCAAGCCCAGCAATAGAAAATTAGGCTTGTACACTCCACTACCAGTTCCTTCTCGTCCTTGGGAAAGTGTTTCCATGGACTTTGTTGGGGGATTGTCAAAATCTAGAAAAGGTCATGACTATTTATATGTTATTGTGGACAGGTTCAGCAAAATGTGTATTTTAATACCTTGTAACAAACATATTATAGCTGAACAAACAACAAAGTTGTTCTTTCAACATGTCTGGGTGCATTTTGGGTTACCCACTTCCATAGTATCTGATCGAGATTCCCGATTTGTTGGGAAGTTTTGGTCAAGTTTGTGGGCGTTGATGGACACCAGACTGAAGAAGAGCACAGCCTTTCATCCACAAACAGATGGCCAAACACAGGTAGTCAACAGGACAGTGATCCAGATTCTCAGGGGTTATTGCAGCAAGCATCCCAAGCTTTGGGATGAACATTTATGTTATGTGCAACATGCTTACAACCATGCCAAGCATTTTTTTACACAGAGATCTCCTTTTGAGACTTGTTTTGGTTTTACACTCAAGTCTTCCTTGGATTTTGTCTTTGAAAAAGACATAGCGGTTGATGGACACAGTGATGTGGACAAAGCAACCAAGTTCATTAAACAGATCCAAGAAATTCACCAGGTAGTGCAGGAACAGCTGGAAAAGAGTCAAGCCAAGTACCAGGCAAGGCATCATAAGCATCGAATTGAACATAGCTTCCAAGTTGGTGATCAAGTCTGGCTGTACATCAGCAAAGACAGAATGCAAGGTGAAGGTAAGAAGTTGAAGCTAATAAGGTATGGGCCTTTCAAGATACTTGAGAAAATTGGTCAGAATGCTTTTCGCCTTGATTTGCCAACTTACATGCACATATATTCAATAGTTAATGCAGAGAACTTGAGATTATTTGAATATTCATTGACTGAAGATCCCGAAGATCAAAGTTAGTTGCCTTCTATTGATGATCTGTTGCTAGAACATCTCAATGAATTACAAGAAGATACAGTTCTAGACAGGAAGGTGAGAACTACACCCGAAGGGGAAGTTGAGTACCTCAAAATTGGACTCAAAGGTTCAAAACAAAGCAGTGCAAGATGGATAGAGATTGGACAAGTGAGGAAGTTGTATCCTAACTTGATTGATGCTTAAAAAACAACTTTTGGTGGTCCAAAATCATTTTTCAGTGGGAAGACGTGATCCAAATGGATCCTAGAAAACCCTCTAAGTCTTTTAAAAAATAAAAACAATTGCAAAAGAAGAAGTTTTAGAAAATCGGATTACACTATCGGGAGGCCAAAACACGAAGAAATCATGGAAAAACAGGCTAATCGACAGTCAAAGGAGCAACGCATAGGAGTCGTCGAATCTGGCCGATCAACGGTCAAGATCCGATCGGCAAATCACAATCAGCGATGGCAAACAGTGCTTATCAAAAGCAACCATATAAATGTTGCGATAGCAATCAGCGAGGTCATCAAGGACCGTCGATCAACAATGCAGATCAATGGCTCAGGTTAACCCGCCATATCGCATCGGCAGATTACAATGAAGCGCTTTCAACGACCCAAGTGCTCATACGATATGCGATTGTGACAAGTCGCATCAGAGCAACACCATTGAGCGGGGGTCAATACATACGTGACTTTCGATATATATTCGGGCCCGATGGGGTTATGAACAATATTCAATATATTTTGAGGTCTGGGGAACAGGGCTTTTCCCATGTATTTTGCATTTTCGTTAAATATACGAAATACAAAGAACAAAGAGTCGAGCGATGGAACCGGACCCGAAAGGGTTCGTTAATGCAAATATATATTGTTTCAAGTCCAATATGAGTGGGATTTCATATTTTAATGTATTTTAAAATATAAAAGGGAAATCACGATACAAGCGGGATTTCAGGCAGGCCAAAGGCGGTAAGTGGTTTGGACCGGGCTCCGCACAATCTCATACATTGGATGCCACATGTCTAGGCTAAGGAGAGAGAAAACCACCCTTATCGGGAGGTTAACCTCCGTACGAAAGAGTCGCCCGAAACGAACCATAGTTAGTGGATCTGGATCTCCTAGATCAACGGTGGAGATGCGATGTCGATATACAAGCAAACTCGATAGGAGTTATAAGGCGGAATTGATAACATTTCAAAATCCAATAAACAGAAGTTTGGCAATTTTTCAAAGTTTTTAATGTATTTCTCTGTGAACACAAAGAACGTTGTTTCCAAGGATTTAAAAGGCCCGATGACTCATTCCGTTACAGAACAGGTGGCCACCATCCCTGAAAGTGTTTAGTAATGATTGCTAACGCTCAGAGGAGGATCTGAGTAGACAAAGGTCGGGAAGCCAGAGAACCCGAGAAGGTGAAACGAACAGACAGTGTCGATTGCCTTTAAAGCCACAGATTGATAGAAAACAGGGCAAGCAGTGTTGAGATAGAGAGAAAACAGAGACAAAGAGTCAGTGAGGAGAGTCTGTGTACTCAGAAAGAATTGGGGGATCCAAGTAAAGCCTTGTTGTTTTGTATCTATTGTGTGAGACTCAAACTGAGCTCACTTTTGTAAAAAATCTTCTTCTGGAGACATAATAGAGAGGCCACCACTAAAGGTTGAACCAGGAGACGTAGACCAGGTGTTTTTGGTGAACTCCATATTAAACTTGTTGTGTGTATGTGTGTTGTCTATTATGTTTCTTTAACTGCTTCGTTGTCTATGTATTTCGCAATCTTATCGATCCATTGCACAAAGTAACATAGGCAAATCCATGCACATGAGTCTGTAATACCTTAATAATTGTCTAATATTTCATTATCAGATCATGCCAAGACCCATCCTTCTTCTAAATGAAAATCTCGGGGGCTCCCCATGGAGATATGCTAGTTCGTATGAACCCCAAGTCCAACAGTTCCTTTAATTAGATTTGCAACTCCTTTAACTCTAGAGTTGACATATGAGAGGGTGCCTTTGCAATAGGCTCAATGTCTGGTTTAAGGTCAATGGTGAAATCAATTTCCCTTTTTTGGGGGTAGCCCAGGTAGTTCTTTAGGAAATACACCCTTAAATTCAACAAGAAATGTATGTTTATCAAGGTTTTCAGAATCACCCTTATCGTTGAGAGCTACTACCAAGAACATTTGACATCCCTTTCCCCTATATTTCATTAGTTGCATGGAGGAGATGAACCTCAGTGACATCCCTTCAGTTCTTTCCCCTCAATGATTTTCTTTGGTCGTCATCATCTATGAAATGTAGAATCTTGTCTTTGCAATCTAGGAGTGCCTTGTGTTGTTCCAAACAATCCATTCCTATAACTACTTCATAGACTCCTAAATTTGTAGAGTACAAGGATACATTGGTCTTACATACACCCAGGCTCACCTCACTATCCTTTACCATCCTTCCTACATTTCTTTTCATACCAAAAGTCATTTCTACATATCTAAATTCATATTAGGTAATTTCTTTATGTTTAATCCTTGATAGTACGTTTAGAGAAATAAAGGAATCAGTAGCTCTTGGATTTATTAAAATGATAAAACTCATACCATCAATATTACTTGAGGTTTCCAACACAGTGGACTGGTGTTTGACCTGGCGATTGTTGACAGTTGCATGGATGCGATGAGCCTTCCCTAGATCCCCCATCGTAGTTGCATTCTTAATTGAGATGGTATTACCTATCTTTTGAGAGCAATCCCTCTCATAGTGAGGACTTCCACAAGTCCAACACCCCATCTTAGGAGCTTGACTCCTACTACCAACTGAAGCGAGAGTTCGTCTGGAACTCTGCTGGAAAGAGCCAGATTGTTGGGATCGGTGCTAAGGTGGTGTGACTTGGTGTTGTCGCATAGGTCGGTGTAGTTGTGGTTGAGGAGTTTGTCGACGTACCCTGTGTGGATGCTGAGCTGGATGCTTATATAGTGTTCTTTGATTTCCTATTGACCACTTTTGATGATTGAACACAGGACACCTTTGCAAATTTCCATGTTCCATATTGTTTCCACTTGGTACTCCTGATCTTGTGGGCCTTGTTGACTTACTAGGTCCACTGCTCATGATCTCCTCCTCTACATTGATTGCCCGTTGAACCGGTTTGTGCAAGGTGCGAAGCACTAAGATTCTAACCTTGCCCTGAATGTTAACATTTAATCCATACACAAATTTGTTCACCTTGAGATTTTTTGTGTTTAAATGAGAGGCATAACGGAGTAATTCCATGAAATGAGCCTCATCCTCTGGTAGTGAGCGACTCCCGTGCTTTAATGCATTGAATTCATTTAGTTTCCTCTCAAAAGGAACTCCTCTAACAGGTAACATTCTCTAATTTCTTCAAATAGTTCCCAAGTTACTTCTGATATATCCATCCCCAATTGGGTTAATAATGTCTTCCACCAAAGTAGTGTGTTTCCCTTTATCTAGAATATACCCATCTTAGCCTTCATATTTAAGATGTAATCTCTCAAGGTAAAGCACATAGCCATGTTTTCTAACCATGCCTTTGCACATTGACCATCTATGGACCCCCAAAAATCTAGAAATTTTACTTTTTCTAAATCTCGACGTACATCATTTCTTGTAGTGTTTTGGGGTACTTCATTTTGTATGACAAGTCCTCCATGCTCTCATTCCAAACGATTTATTAATGCCTCAAACATGTGTTGGAACAATCTCATTAAGTTCAACACTTCTCCAGTTGGTATTTGTTCTAGTGTTGTGATGTTTTCCCCATCATTGGGTGGGGTGGTAGGAGTTGGTTTTTGTGGTTGTGCCATCTTGCGCCCTTTAGTTGCCCCACTTCTTCTTGTACCTCTTCTAACCATGGTTCACCAATGAATCCTGCCACAATTTAACATGATTTTTCCTTATAATATTAAAATAAATAAATAGAAATCAGATAAAAATCATAACTGACCTCAATGGTTCTATAATTTATTTTTATGTTTATATACTTCCAAAGGAACAATATATGTATTTATAAGTTCTTGTTTATATAATTCGCCTATCAATTTCAAACATTCCTATAAGATTTAATCTGTTATCACTCTGAAATTTCCCTAGGGTTGCCATGTTGTGTTTAAAGAAATAATAGAGGTAACCACAAACCTACTTTTGAGATCAAGATCTAGCCTTCGTAATGCTCAGAGAGGGCTCTCTCTTAATAATTTAACTTTGTTGAATTGATTGATTTTAGGCTAGTTATTTAAGCTTGATTGGGTTTTGATTTGATTTGGTGTTGGAATCACTGATTTCGATGGATAGATAAATGTCTTTTTACCATTGGGATATGGAGTCAAAATGTTGAGAAAACAGGATTGAATCAAGTTCTAAAGGCAGTGTCCACAGGGCAAGGTAGCTGAGCAAATTCAGATCTTTTAGGCTAAAGGGTGAAATGGTTTTCAATCGAGATCAAGGAGTTAAGGATTCCTCAAACTAGATAATGAGGGAAATGGAAGAGGTCAATCGAAACTAGGGAGCAATGAAGAATTCCCTACTTTAGATATCAGAAGAAAACATCAAATGAATAACAGTTCAAAACAAAGTGTAATTAAACATATTCTGCAATAATATTCTTGTTATGACATTTAAATTTGGAAAACATACAAGTTTATGGAATACTTGAGAAAATAACAATTTGAACAATTGAAAGATACTTCATTGAAGTTTCCCAACACATGAATCCTGTAATGCAGTGCCTTTATTACTTGTCCAATCTGTTGACTTGAAAATGTTACAATAAACCCTTAGGTTTCATATCAGTACAACCATAGAAAGGTTCAGCGGTCCACCCGATATACTTCGAATTGTAAAGTATTTATACAAAACTATTACAAAATATCATAAATTGATTTAGGAATTATTCAAGGAAAAAGAAATATCTGCATGCAAGAAGATAGAGACAGCTATCTAACTAATGCAAGTTGTCCCTGTTTATTTGGCTTTTCTGTTTAATGTTTTGATATTTTGTTTCTTTCTCTCTTTTTTTGTTGCTCTACGTTGGCTATCCCTTTACACTACCTTTGACTTTTAAAGTTTGTCTTTCATCTGCTACTCTTTTTTTCTACCTTGACTGCTCTGTTTTCACTGTTTTAGCTTTCATTTTCACAGTAAATCATTCAACTTTTCCCAAGGCTCTGCATCTAGTAGTTTGATCTTTACCATTCTTCTGAAGATGTCATTAGCCTCTGTGTATTTTGCAAAAGTAGGTTTGTTGATAAAGAGATATTTTACCTCATGCTAGAGGTAAAAGAGATTCAAAGTCTGATATAGCACTTTCCCTGTTGGAATCCCTTTCATGGCTAAATTTTTTGCTTGTTCCTTTGCCACTTCTCTAACTTTTCATCATAGTCTTCATGCCTCATCAACCTATCATTAATGACCAAAGGATTTGGCAGGCCTTTCTGCCTAAAAATATCAAATTTCACCATAAATCTGGTTATTTCCAGCTCCATGTTTTGACACTTGTATTCAAGTTGTACCATCAAGTTCCTCTTGGTGATTACTTTTTTCAATTCTAGAATTGTTTCAGTCATGTCGCTTATGCCAATCTCTTCCAATTCTTGTTTTTTCTTGGAATTAAGAACCTTAATGATTTCATTGGCCTCCCCTGGCTTGTTACCAAGTTCTTCTTTAACTTTTTGGATAGCTTCAGTTGCTTCTTTGATTAAATCCTTTTGCTCAAATATGACTTGGATGGATGGCCAAATATCATTAATAGAGTTAATGATATTGGCCCACAGTTGCTTCTTTTCTTGGGCAAGTGGTTCTTTCAATGTCAACCCTTTCTCTAACTTCTGTAGTCTCCCAGTCAATCTGTTTGACTTCTGTGTTTCATCTTTATACATGATTTGAACTAGCTTCTTTTCATCCTGTAGACTTTTTATTTGATCTTTAAGTCTACTTATTTCATTTGTTTGGATGGACATCTCCTGCATAGCTTTGATTAATTTACCTGCTTCATCACTAGAATGAGTTGTTGTTATTGAATCTATTGTTGATGTGGTGACTAAAGTAGATGGAAGTGGTGTAGTTACTGGAACTGTTGTGGCTGTTGTAGTTGTTAGAGTAGAAGGAATTGTTGTAGTAACTGTAGGAGTAGTAGTGACAGCCACTGCTTCCATGCTGGCCTTTTTCTCCTGCACTAACTTATCCATCTCATTTTCCATTTCTGTTAATTGAGCAGTTAACTGAAGAATGAGGTTCATCATTTCATCCTTTTGGTTTTGATTCTCTAGAACTTCCTTGGTCTGTGGATGTTTAGTAGGAGACAACTTAAGTTTTTTCTTCAATGCAGCAATGCCTGCATTATTTTTCTTAATGAATTCTTTTGCACCTTTGACATTCTTTGGATCATATCCCATTTCAATGACCAAATCTTCAAGGGATTTAATTCTATTATCTTTAGCCTGTGAGGATGGTTTTTCTAGTTTCAATTGTACTTTTACATTTTCCAAATAATTGTGAAGCTTTTGGGCACTCATAGCTTTGTCAGTCATAGTTGAGTACAGCATTTCTCCTACTTGTTTATGAAATTCTATTTGGTCTAGAGGATGAACATCTTTGGTAGAAATATCATAATCTATCTTTTTGTAATCTGTTGTTGACTTAGGATGTTGTATTGTGGGCTGCAAAAAGGTCATCTGCATTTTTCCTATCTTGTAATCAAATTCAGAAAGCAATCTGTTGTGGCTGCCAAGAGTCTGCTTCAAGTACTATGCATATATTTCAACTTTTATTTCTTCATTTTTAGCCTTAATATCTTTATATCTTTCTTTTATGTCCATTTCTTTGTCCTTTGGTTCACTTGATGAGGAGATTTCAACACTATGCTGCTTCTGGATTATCTAAGCATTAGAAGTTGAAGGTTGATGAGTTTCCTTTGAAACTCAAGGAGGTGCATTTTCTTTAATGATAGTGTCAGTATCAATGATCTCAATTGTATCAATTTCTTCTTCTTACTCATTTACAGGATTCAGCTTTGTTCTTTTTCTGTACATTATTTCAAATTTGTTATCTGTTGTATCTTTGTTTGAGCAATAACCTTCTTCTCTAGTCCTTTTTACATTTCTTTCATGTAGGGCTGGAGTATGTAGAATGGAACTAGTATCTATCTGCTCTTCCATATCTAGTAAGGTGATTTCCAACCACTCTGACTGGTTGGCATATCTTTCAATTGTTGGCCTAGACTCATGCATAAAAGGGCTCAATTTAAACTTGAGTCTTAGCTTGCTTATGACACCTAAAGGATCTTACTACCATTTAAAACTATCACTAAACTTCATCTCTTGTAAGCATCTCTCTGCTTCCTCTCCAGCCTCCCTATTATTGCAGATAAAACGACCAAGCTGGTACTTGATTTTAAACTGTGTTCTCTTCCTAGCTGATAGAAAATTAAAATCATCTGAATTTATGATCCGTCTGATATATTCTAGTGCAAATATTCTCATGGGGAGATATTTGGGCAGCTTATATGGAGTGAGTTTACATCCATATACCCTAATTTCAGTGTGGTTCTAGTATAAATACCAATCTCTTGTTCTGATTTGTTTTGACAACTGTAAAAAATTCTTTATTTCATCACTACCCTTGGGTTGATTGCTACTACTTTGCATGTTAACCACTGGGTGAACAAATGAATCAATGAACTCCTTGTAGCTGAAAAGAATGGAATATTTTTGGATTAAGGGTGTCCAAAAAATAACAGATCTAGGATGGCCCTTACTGTCCAGTTTTTAGATGTTAACTGTAAACCTTTCTGACTGGAAGTATAGAAACATATGGAATAATACTGAAGAGTATTTGAATACTCTTTCATGTGGCAATCTGATTAATTGATCATGGATTCTGTCTGCTAGGAATTGGGCAAAATTGAAAATTGTAGTTGGAGGCTTGCCTAGGAAAAAAATAGAAAGGAAACCAAGTATAGGCTCATCTACATGTTCATCAGTGGTAGATCCTAGAATACAAGACAGCATGGTTACAATCTATCTGGCACTCTCAGAGAAAATGGTGGTAGAATATGGAGGGTTGTCTGCATGAACTTTGACCTTTTTTAGGAGGAAAGTCTAAAAAATTTGGGATCTCATGGGAAGGTCCAGCTTTAAGTACCGATCAAGTAGGTTTTCAATAGAAAATGGGGTTTCATTAGGCTTTGGCTCGATCTGTAACATTTCATTTATTGATCCTATAGTGATTATGAACTAAATTTGTTGGTTAGGAGAAACTATGACTCTTTGACTTGGGATATAGCAGAGTTGGCATAGGTGGATGATTTCAGGGAACTGGTATACCTGTGGGAATAAGTATTTGGGTAAATTTGACTCCCATAGTTGAATATCATCATTCTAGTTGAGGAATTTGTCTTTTCTCCAGCAGTGGAGTTTTAACAGATTTCTAAAGAAAGTTGTATCTTTGATCTAGAAATCTCTATCAGCGAATGGGAGGTGGCCAATATCTAAGTGAGGAGTTTGTAGGGGTTTTGCATCTAGAATGCTTTCAGAAGCCATATATTTGTTTATTTTATTCAATTTATCAGTATGTGGCTTAAAAATTAAGCTTAGGACCTCTGAATAGTGTGAAAGATGAATACAGTGTTCAGAAAGGGTTTTGGATGCACGGTGGATTTCTTTAGGTTGGCAAGGCTTTTAATTGGTTTGATTGATTAACCTATTAAAATTGTTGTGCAAATCTTTAAGTACAGGCCTTCAACACTTCCGGAATACCTGGAAAATGAATTTTTGGTATGCATAAGGGTTATGTGGGAGCAGCGGAAGCTTTCTGAGGCTTCAATGGTCTTTATGTTGCTACAAATCGGAGTCTGCTACGTCCTTTGGTAATAAAGTTTGAATTGTGGTTGTAAAACAACTTAAAATAGTTCAGGAGATCTTCTGGTGCTTTGGAATAGGTCGATAGAGGTTCTTTGCAATAGAATAACAGTGAAAAGATTGGAAAGGGCGGCTTTTTGGTTTTTAACCAATAGTGGTTAATCTTTGGGTGCGCGGTTAAGTTTGAATAGCAGGTGGTTTCATTTGATGTGAGGAGGTGGTATTATGGTTTATCGCACCACTTTTGAGTGGTAGGGTGGTATTTTTTTGGAGGACACGATATAAGGTGGGGCTTCCACGTAGCAAAAAGGTGAGCGGGAAAAACTGCTAATCTCATGTGCTTTTGGGATGTTAAAGATTGGACTTCGAAATGCGTGATATGGGATGCGGGACGTTGGATCTAGAGGTGGGTGATCGGACGGTTATCGCATGGTGGAGTTGTGAGGGATGAGTTAGGGATTTGATTGGCGAGGCCCAAGGATAAGTGATGCAGCGGGTATTAAATTTATACAAAGGTTTTGTGAGGGTCGGGGAGTTATGAAGTGGGGGACTTGAATTTAATTAAAATAAGTCTTCAATTAAACTTTATCAAGCGGATTTAATAAAGGGGAAGGGGACTTTGAAAGAACTAGGTTTTTAGGAGGGGAAAAATATTAGGGAATGAAAAGTAATGAAGGGGTAATGAAGGGAAACTAATAAATTAGACATGTAGGGGTTTATTGAGATGAGGGGAAATTAGTGAATGAGCTTTAGTAGGCATAAAATTATATAAAACTTTTAGGGTAAATACCAAAAGTAATATACGAATTTTGTGAATGTCCTCTTTCTTTGATAATTCCTCCTACACATAAAACATTTGGATTAAGCATGATGAAGGTGCATTTGAGCTAGCCACCTTATGCATTCCAAAACCTCTTTTACCTGCCCTTTATTTACCCTAGCATTTTTCCTTCATTTATTGGGTGCATTTGAGTTTGCTAACCCTTTATTTCTTTTTCTTTGATAAGCAACCTATCTAATTCTAATCTTATAACTTCCACTGGCTCAGATTAAATTGATAAGCTCATTATTATTCTTTACCTAACTACTGATCTGCCAAGATTAAACAGTTTGGCTAGATTTTTATTCTCTATCTAATCAACATGAAATTAAAGCATGAATGAATCAAGATTAAACTATTTGACTATCATGGATTGTGGCATTTTTGACAAGCTGCACACAATCTTATTTCACAAAGCAAAGTAAAAAATTAGTGGCATTTGAATTTGCATCACTTTCAGAATCTATTTTTTATCTCTTTTTGGTGGGGTTCATATCTTATTTTATTTTTTTCTTTTTTCTTTTTTTTTCATCATTTTCTTTTAGTCCTTTGATTTTTCTTTTAGGGCTTACCCTGTTTATAGTTTTTATTTTTAAGATGGGAAAACATTTTGCAGAAAGCAAAAGTATGTACAATATTACAAGACTAATCATAGTCAATTCAAAATTAATAATCCTATTATCATAGGACCCTAACATAATCAAAATAATATCATCAATCTACTCAAATAGTATGCTTAGATTTGATTATGTCATGTAAATGGTAGAGGAGGTTGGTAGCATTATCATAACATAAACTGAGAATATCTTTAGTAAAAAGGGTGAGAATACGTTTCTAATGTTTTATGATTTTATGAGCTTATCTATCAACAATTGGCAAAGGGAATGACCCAAAATCCAATCCAATGCACACTCCCTTATTTCTCACAATCTCTAATGAGCTTAACTATCAACAAACACAAAATATTGGATGTTGAAATTTCCTATCCGTTGTGAAATCCCGCTTATATTGGCCATATTGAATGGTAGCGACATATGCAACCACTTCACATTCAAATAGAATAAGTTGTAACACCCATTTAGGTTGAGAGGAGTTAAGTCCCATCGTATCTAGATTATGTCATATCACCACTTGGTTTTGCATGGCGCCATTGATCTCATACTTCCATTTAGCATGAAAATTTTTAAATGTCCATAAATTTTAAAACTATAAGATTGGAGTTGTTAAGATCCCACATTTTATTCAATTTTACAATTCTTTGTGAGAATCAACATTTATCATTTTGGTTTATTTGATAGCTTAATAACATTTTTATCATTTTGGTCTATTTATCTACATATATATATATTTATTATTATTATTGAATAAAACGATAAAACTTTAATATAATTTCTAATTTTATTATAAATAATGAAATTAATTGTGATAATAATCGTCATCATCTTACTAGTAAATTCTTACAACCTACCTGTATAAACCTTGATATAATAACTACCAACTTTACTATTGAAAATGAAAATTCCTCGCAAAACAACAACATATCTATAGTAAAATAAATATTATATAAGTTGAAAATACATTATTAAATTTAAATATTTTCAATTTTATAATATTTAGATAAATTTACATTATAATATTTAAACATATTATTCATTATTGTAATATTACTGAATGCATATTGTTTACTGAATATATTGTATTTTTGACTTATTTTACTAAAAAAAACACATACATAGACATACTATTACAATGCACATGACCTAAGCAAATATAACTGCATACGTCAAGTTGTTGAATGCTAACTTTTAGAATTGCAATTGTAAAGTAAAAAAAATGGTAATGACACATGGCCTAAGAAAATATAACCGCATACATCGATTTGTTGAACGCTAACTCTGTGAACTGCAGTTGTAAAGTATAAAATTGGTAATGACCGAGAAATGTTGCAATCAGAAGCACTGAAACCTCTACGTGAGAGAATTTCGTGAAACCCTTGTGCCCATAACAACGAAACCCTCATACGTTGTTGAGTACCTATAGGACATTAAATCTTTGATCACAGAGCAACTCAGTTATTTTTATTAAAAGAAGTCGCTCATATACCTAGCGTTGTGCGAAGTTTTAGTCTGAGGTCTGCATAGAAGAGGATTTAAGGGACTGCGTGATATCTTTGTTGTTCATAGAACACAATAAGAGGTACATGCAACAATACATTGACCCTAGTGAATCCTCTAGCAAAAATCGAAATTTGAGATAAAAAGGTAGATAGATATAGGTCTAGCAAATCATTTGCGAAAGCAAAATCTTAAGGTGAAGCCCATTCAATCCGACAAGAAGCTGGCCATTAGGAACCGAATGCAAAAGGATATAAAATCCCGGACTCGCAAGGAGAAATTCAGGGAAGGGTGGAAAATATGCACGACTCCATGGACTGGATGACGGCCGTCACAGACTTTAGCTTGAACAAAACTTCGAAAGTGATCAAATCGAAAGGGATTGACCATACTTTAGTTAATGCAATCCATATTTTAGGGTATTTGTTGGCAAGAGTTATTCTTAATTGCTTGGCAATGGAGCTAAGAAAAGGCATTGATACAAAAGTGTAGTAAATGGGCAGTGGACATGAGGAAGAAAAGATATACCATGCATCATTTTTAGCAAGGAAAACCATGGGTCTAGCGGTTTTGTTTTAGGTACAATTTAGTGAGTGCTTCACTATAAATATTAAGGCGATTAACTAATGTCCAAAATGCAGCTAATGTCAAAATACCAAATATGCAATATATGTGACAAATATGTATAACATTGTGATTTTATTTATAATGTGGACTAGCCAAGACAACAATGCAGTGCCTCCAGTAGTTGTAGCAGAAGGCAAAGGAAACGATTCAAGTGGCATCGTTGAAGTTGTGGGGCATTGACCCTAGCGAATCCTCCAGCAAAAATCGAAATTCGAGATCAAAAGGTAGATAGATATAGGTCGAGCCATTCATCCGTTGAATCAGCAGAGGGTATGGGTCTGATTCCCATTATACATGATGCGATAAATGAAAAAGATCGATCCAATGAGATACGCTCGCATTAAGATCTAGAACTCGTCACCCACCTCCAAAAAATGTTAGGAACAAAAACTAACAAGAATACAGCACCAAACTGACAAAAATACAACACCGCATTCCGAAAAGCAAGAGAAGCTCTATCAGAAAATCTTTCTCCGAGACAGAATTTTCATAGCTACATCGATTACAAGCCATACAAAAGTCGCCCATTTTTCATGGAAATTTACCCATCACAGAGATGCGCAGAGGGACAAAATGAGCTTCACATATACCTTTCCCACACATCATTCACTCTGACACTCAACTCTTTTGCAAATTCAAACAATTTAGGGATAGCCTGGGCCACAGAGGAAAGGCATAGAAGAAACTTCTGGGGGAACGGTTTAAATAAATACTTCGTTCTTCGCTAGATGGAAGGCCAAAATGCCTTGACAATAGTCTTATACCAAACAAGTTGTAGAGATATCCTAAAATCTAAGAGTTGGACAGTAATACTTATAAAAAAAAATTATGGTAGAATGCAGTGGATATTTAATAAAACTAGCCATGCATGCATGGGCCCATAGGTCTCAAAGGTTCAACTAAGCTCTGATGCCAAGTGTAGGGACCAACCTTATATTTTTTTATTTTTTTTAAATAAAATTAAAAATACAACCATAAGAAAATAGCATTGGGAACTCAAAATTTACTAAGCATTATATAAAAAATCCCTGAATTTCACTTCATTGAACATATCATCTAATTTACATATTATTAACTAAAGCCATAATGAAATCATACAAAAGAATATTATAACAACATAGGTATCGTTCATCAGAAAACGAGATTCAAACTTGACTTGCCGCTACTTGCCTTCTTTTGTTGTCAATCACCTTCGAGTGTGAATGTCAACGTGCTTAATCTGAATACACTAACCCACCGGTTGACCTCCCAGCCTACTCCTTCCCCGCGAACCCCCGAGCTACAATGGGGTTGTACAATGGAGGGATATATTAGCTGGTAGAGGAGAGCACTCTTTGGCTCAAGAATCCCCTCTCTAAAGTCCTCTACCTCACCAAACTCACTATAGCTCATAGTCACTACTTTGACATAGTCTCATCCATCCAACAATAAGGTAAAGAAAAGCCTTTTATCCCATGGCCTAACCCTTCTTTTATAAGAGTCCTCATAGGTGACGCTTGGCATTTCATACATAATTAATTATTTTTTTTAATTTAATAGTTTGATTATTCACCCACCTATGTGTCACTTTCTCATCAAGGATCTCCAAAATTATTTAATTAAATTTTAATTTAAAAATAATATTTTTCCTCACCTCAACAAGATTCATATTTCTTCTCCTAGTTGTCTCTTGATCCCCCTTTTTACTCCTTAATTTGTGTTCATTGCTAAAGTCAATTGATAAGTCACAGATTTGATCCCCTATCTACTCCCTAATTTAACTCAGTTGTCTCTTAGATGGATATTCTTATGTTGGTTGTTGCCACATGTAGGTTCTCAAAATTTCTCTAAAATTTAATTTATTAATCTTATTTTAATTCACCACCCTCTTCTCTTAATTAGGTTTAACTATTTTAGGATTAATATTTATCTTTACAATTGTCTCTCTTTCCCCTTTTTACCTAATTAAGTTATATTATCTACCTAATATTTTCCAACATGGGAAGGGTAGAATTTTTAAGTCAAATATTTTATTTCTTCCTATGATACCCTTAATCCAAGTTTTATTATTGATTTAATTATCTTGGTTCTACCATCATTTACCACTTGATGTAAATTTACATAGTTTTCATATTTTGATTATATTTATTAATTTATTATTTTTAGTGATTCCAATGATGCCAAGTTTGGTCGTACCCTTTAAGAACTTCCCTTGAAGTTCCAAGTGTGTCACGCCTATTAGTTTATTTGTGATGACAAAGGTGCCAATTTGTTCGTGTCCTTCCAAAAATTCTCTTGAAGTTCTAAGGGTGTCATGCCACTTGCCCTTCAAGCATTCAGTGGCTACGAGGGGAAAGTATAGGTACAACGACAGAGACCACTATCAGCTCTTATGTTGTCTGCTATAGTGATACTAATGGTGTCGAGGATCAAGGATTCTGCATTGATATGGGCCCCCCCAGTAAATCCTTATGAGCGACCCAACTTTGGAACCTACCCCCATGACATCGTAATCTTCAAGGCGAAGGTGTTTCAACCTTTCCAACCCAAGTCATGGCGGGAGTGCTAGTGGGTAAGATCATGGACACTGTCCCACCTCTCCCATGTAGTTCCATCCAATTATACAACCCCATCACCCATATGTGAGTCATTTGGCCAAACAACTAATATATGCTTGCAACCACTAACATATCAATAGAATATAGATATACACATAGTTTCAAAATTTACTTAGAATTTCAAAGACAATATAATTTTTTATCAAATCAGTTGTCGTCAACTCATCATATGCGAGTGTCTCTGGTGGTTTCCTGCCATACTCAATAATCATCAATAACAAGGTTTCTTAGTGTTAGTCATTGTCATAATAGCATCATCAACATCACCTAGTCATTCACATCATTATTCATTTTGAACCGGAACTAATGTAAGTGGCTAACATAGGGACACATCCATCATGGCTATCATCATCACAACATCAATGGAAACATACATATTCATCAAAGCTATCATCATCGTAACATCAACAGAAAACATACCTATCCATCAAAGCTATCATCATCCTGATATCAATAGTGAGCATACATATCCTTTACTATTATCATCATCATAAATTCAATAGAGACCAAACATAACCATTTGTGCTACAAGCATCATAATATCAATAGAGAACATGCATGACCATTAATGCTACAATCATCATAATACCAACAGATAACATACATAACCATTAATGTTATCTTCATCATAATAATAATGGAGAACATACATAAACATCACAACTACTAATAATAGAGTCATGTGTCCAGATCCTCAACATGAGGTCCTCAAAGAATAAAGTGTGGGCCTTAGGGCTAATGTCATATCATTGTCAGTCAACTAGAGCGGGGCATTACAGCAATCATGTTTTTCATGTATTTCTCATTTTTTGTGTAGTAGGGTCCATCAAAAGTATGCAACATGGGTAGTTCTTGGATGAGGAATCAAATTATGCATCTAATGAGTGTTTCCGCTCGAAATTTAAAATTTAAGTACACCCATAGAGAGATAAGTTGAAGATACGAATTGAAAAAATAGTTTTTTTTATTTTCTCTCTAAAATTTGATGATGTAATATAATCTCATTTTATTATTTCCACTAGTATTTTATAGATTCCTTTGGAGGCCCATTTTAGACCTCAAAATTCCCCTAATGTTAGTTTAGTTATGATTTAATGCAAATCTCATCTCTAAAAATGTATTGTCTTTGCAAGGTTTATGAGTAAGCTCTTTTATGAGTTTGTTTATGTACTTTGTCCTCATAAACACAAAAATAGTTTCTTTTATGTTGTATTAATCTTTATTTAGAGTTCAACTCATCATTTCCATCATTTCACTTTCCTACACATTAGTAGTTTATCAATTGTTTATGCACCTTGCTTTTTAACCATAAACTTTGCTTTCAAATAGATGATATTGTTTCGTAGGCAAAGTTAGTTTTGTTTTGATGCACTTATTTCACTCACAACCTCATCTTTAAACCCACTGTTTTGTATCTTTGCAAACTGCCAACGAGCTAAAATTTTCCTAACCGAGCTACAAGAAACCCCTAGTTTTTCCTCTTCCTTGTATGAGTTGATCTATTGGGTGTATATGGGCTTGGAAAGGACATATTTTCCCTTGCACAATCTTCCCCCAACTTCTCCATTCATCAAACCACATCTAGATATCATATGTTTCCTGTAGCAAAATAGGGTCATCCTATATCAATACACAGGTTGCCTTAGAACACCACCAAATTTGTACCAAAAGCTTGTTTATCATTCCTCGACATTTTACAACATTCATTAGACCCTGAAGATGGAGTTTAGAGGTTCAGAGACCCCTTAGGAACTTTACCCTAGTAGCTATAACTTTCTTGCTACAATAAGGGTTTGTTGTTTGTATGTCTCCTTGCAACTACAAAATTAATTTATGATGCACCACAGAGTAGGATTGATTTTCCTCCAACATTGATGAAGTGTTTCCTTTGTTTTCTTACAGTAGCATATGTTTATTTCAATCATTTACTTTGTTATAATAGTATAGATTTACTTTCTGCAAAACAAGGTAGAATTTGTTCTTGTCATTTACCTTCCTATCATAAGATTAGGGTTTACCTTCTGTCATTTAATTTTCTGAAATAGAATAGGATTCCTTTCAGTGATTCCCTTTCTTGCAAGTTAGAATAGATGTATTTAATGTTCACTAAATTTTCCGAGCATTTCCTATAGCATAGTGGTCTTTGTGCATTTTGTTGGAAAATGTAACCAAGTTCGACCTTCATTTAATGTATTTGAGTTATCTTGTAATGTACTTGTCAAAAGAATAAAGAAAATAATAATTATTATTATTATTGTGACTTATTAAAGCATGGGTTTTGTTAGCACTCCGTAAATTCCTTTAGGCTGAGAAAGGATTACAGAGGTAACCACAAACCTGTTTTTGACTAGGATATAGCCCTTCTAGCCTAGAGAGGACTCTATCTATAGGATCTTTTGGTCAATGAGATAAATGAGTGTTTCATATTTTAGGCTAGTTATTAAGGACAAAGAGAAATGAATTTGTTTTGATTTTTAAAAGCTTGATCGCAGAGTGATAAAGACATTTCATTGGGTATGGAGGCACTTGTTTTAGAAAATCTCAGTGATCAAAGTGGGATAGTGAGTAGTTTTGCACTAAGGGCAAGATAACCAACGCTTTGGATCTTTAAAATATGTTGTAGTATATGGTGGAGGAATAAAACATTATAGTCCAATAAGCATAAATCATCTATCAAGGATGAATTTTACACTCAGCTTTAAATGAAAAACTTTAATACTATTTGAAAGGAGAAAACAAAGCACCTATCTTCAATGAATTCTATGGTGATGTTATGATAGATTCTTCTAGTCATAGCATGTTGATTTCCCTTTACTATGTGATCATAGTTGCATCTTTCACGATCTCTTCTTTCATTCTTCACATGTTGCTCCCTGGGACTTTCGTCCTTAGTTCCTTTATCTTTCTCAACCACCTCATATTCCATATGAGGACATATTGTGTTGATTTCATCTTGCCAATATGTGAATCATGCCTTCATGCATTTTTTCAAAGGAAGAGATCCTTGATCATGCTCACAAAGTAGAGCATTTACCCATGTTGTCTGCAACTATATGATGATATGACTTATTTATCAAATATATACATACCTCTTTCCTCCTTTTGGTCATCTACTCTTCCTTTGGCAACTTCTTTTCCTTGATTGAGAGTACTTCAATCAACTTGCCCTGTTGCACTCCTTTGTCACCAGACCATCATTCTTTTAAACCATGTATCCCACAAGGTGGAATCATCAGCAAGACACTTGCTTCTTCTAAGTAGAGGTGAACCTTCTAATGAAGATTCCAACAGAGGATCTAGATTATCCTCATCCAACAAATGCTCCTTTCATGATGATAATGTATGATAAATTCCTTATGTTAGATGACTTTATTTCAACCATATGTACTTAATATGCTTTTAATGAGGTTACCAAGGGTTATTTCCTTTATAGGATGACTGCTACATCCATGTAGACTTCTACATATGCTTTCAATGAGGTTACCAAGAGCTATTTCTTTTATAGGATGATTGTCACACCCATGTAGGCTTCTACTTCAAGCTTCTCTAATGAGCTCTTGATTTAATGGTACGCTTCTAGTATGACGTCACTTCTAATATGATGCATCAGTACTTTACAATGATTTCTATCTTACTTGTAATTCATGGTAGAGACCTTCCACCTTCTACTTCTTCTTGTCATGAACCAAGCATCCATAGTTCTACAATTATATCTGAGGATTTAAGGGTCCATATAGTTCTTTGCTTCCATCATGCTTCTCAAAGCAAAGGATTAGCCCATCCATCTTTACTTCTTGTACCTGCAATATTTATTGACCAGTACCCCAAGCAAAGTATACAATACCAAAACATGATGTCAAGTTATCTTTCTAAGGTTTTTCATGCAATCAAGAGGTCATCCTAGGGTTTCTTGAAGTTCAAACTCTAGATCATACTCTTCATGTCATACTAGGGTTTATCCCATGCCCTAGAATCCTAACAAACCCTAGAAATCAAATCATAGGGAACAAGGACCTTAATATTAGGGTTTCTTATGAACCAAAAATACATGTTGAGAAATCTACGGCATGAATAGTTAAAGATTTCTCTACTTGATAATTGTTTGTAATATACTTTTACTTCTTAGCATATAGTCTTTTCTTTGTTATGTTATTATTGTGTTCTTTTCGTCAAGACAATTGCCAATATGCACAATAAAGGACAAATGACACAGTATGTAGGCTTGTCAGCCAAGGCCAAAACCTCTCACCTATTGAGAGGAAAACCCGATCAAAATTCTTCTTCTAAATTTTTCAATTGATGAGTACCAAGACCATGACAAAGATCCTTGACTCTAGTATCCTCCCAAGAACCTTGTCACTAACCTTTATGCTCTGCCTCTTCCCTTTCTCGACTTTCTTCTTGATCGTGAATTGCTCTCCTCGACTTCTTCTAGAGAAACTCATTCTCTATACTTCACATTGCTTCTTCTCAACTTCTCCTAGAGAAACAAGGCCTCTATACTCTCACTCGCTTCCTCTAGAGAATCTCAGTCTCTTGATCTTTATCTCGGTTACCCAAAACAAGTATCTAGAAGAATCCTTCCTTCGATGCCCCAGAAGAAACCTCCTCTTCACTGCCCTAGAATAAACCTCCTCTTTGTTGCCCCAAAAGAAACCTTCTTCACTATGCCTAGAAGAATCCTCCTTCGCTTGCCCAGAAGAAACTCTCCTTATCACTTCTTCGTACTTCTCTTTGTAGCCCTTCTTCTTCTCACTTCTTCATCGAATGTATGTCGAGTTGCTTGCATCTAAGTGAGGCCGAGTGTGTATATATATACACTTCATCTCATGTCCTTTAGGTCGACGTGATTAAAAGAGTTAGATCAACTTCTAGCATGTTCTTCCATCGTTGGAGGCTGACTTGAAGAGGATAAGTGACAAGATCTTGGAGGATACTTTACATAGACAAGTTTGACTCTATACAAAGTGTAACATGACTTCATTACATGAAAATGACTATCATTTTATGACTAAATGACAAATAATTCCTAAAGACTCTCAATGGGAGTGTAGACTCAAAAACAAAATCTCTTGCTCATGAAACAAATGAAGCAAGTCAATATAATAATTTTATTTTTTTCTCTTTACATCTCATTACATAAAATCATAATTACATGTCATTATGAGGACCCAACCTATTTACATTTTTTAACACTCCCTCTTTACTAGGGAGGTATTCATAATGGTACTTGGACTTTCTCAATTTGAAGAATTTCTCATAAGAAGAATTTGGATTGGTAACTCATTCGTATAGCATCATATCAACCAGCATTCTTACATTGTAAGGCCTTGACTAATAGTTCCATCCCTTCACAAGATCTAAGCTCAATTTTGGTGAGACCAATGATTTATAAACACTCTCATCATTGTCTCTCTCGTAACATCCCCTACCCAAGTGCTCAGGTGTGTTCCATGAGGACTATTCTTATCTTGGACTCCCAAACCTCAAAGAATATCAGTCCTCCACGATTACTCTTCTACTGGATGCACTATCTCATCCTCAAAGAGTATCGGATGCCAAATGATTACCCAATCCTCCATTCTGTCTTCCCAGGTGAAGACTGGAATGACATGTCTATGTTTCCCTCTCAAATAGGGAGGACATCTTCCAATAAAGGAATGTACTCATTCCTACAAAAAGAATGTACCTAAGCTCCCTCTTGGCTTAAGAATTTCCAAGTAAGAAACTTCTTTTCAAGCTCCCTCTTATCTAGGGGCAGCTCCTCATGTGGAGATCATGGAACAACTAGCTGCTTCAAGAGCTCCTTCCTTCGATGTCATGAATTTATTCTTCATCATGGAGTCTTCAAATTTAGGGGACTTCTTCATAGGGCACAGACCATCCATCACTTTTATCCATCAGTTAGTCATGTCCTCATATCATCAGAAAGTGATCCATTAGTTTTCCATTTGGCTTTGCTTCATGCCATTCTGCTTTCATGCCATATTTTCTGGAAGTATCTTACATCCCTCAATATGGTCCTCCTAGAAATCATCCACAGATCTTCCCTTTGGCAGTCCTACATAACCCCATCCAGATATTAGTTCAAAAATAAGAAATAAACACTTAAATCAAACATTACCTTTGTGATGATCTTTCATCATTACATCTTCCCGTAGGTATCAACATCTTGCATACATGTTGACACATCTCCAAAAGACATCCATTGTCAAGGGTCTTTGTCATTTTCAAACTTCCATCAAAGTCTTCATATCTTTCTGGGAGATTTCCTAGTCAAATCTTGTTAGTCTTTTGGATGTTGATTGCCTTTATCATGGTTTCATATCTCAAGATCTCTTCTTTCCTTTCTTCACACATTCCATTCCCAAGAGCTTCCAATCATAGTTCTTTAATTGTAGTTAACCGCCTCATACTCCATTTGAGGACACATTATGTTGATTTCATCTAATGTGACTGTATCCTTTCAGAGGGGGAGATCATTTTCCCTTTATCATGCTTCTCAACATAGAAGTAGTGATCCATGTTACATGCAACCATGCGACATGACATTATAATATTTAATACCAGCATACATACCTCATTTCCCTTTAGGTCATCTAGGCTTCTTTCAACAACTTCCTTGACTGAAAAGATCTTCAACCCCTTTGCTTCATCTCTCATGTCATCGTACCCTCATCCCATGAACTACAAAGTTGGAGTTCCTGATGAAACAATTGCTTCCTCTCTAGATCAGTGAATCCGCCGATGAGGATTCCATTAGAGAATCTTAAGGATCTTGCATATCCCTATCCAGCAGATGTTTCCTTTTGACTTGATGTATAGTGAGCCTTGTCGTGGATGACTTCTTCATTTCCTTAAGTTTGCAATGAGGTTCCTAAGCACAATATCCTTCATATTTGACTACCATGGATTTTGTTCTAGACATCCTTCATGTTTCCTATGGTGATGTTACAAGCTCTTGTTTCTAATGCT
The DNA here is from genome assembly GCA_000404065.3 of Pinus taeda. Classification (NCBI taxonomy): domain Eukaryota; kingdom Viridiplantae; phylum Streptophyta; class Pinopsida; order Pinales; family Pinaceae; genus Pinus; species Pinus taeda. The sequence continues at coordinate 42,087 of APFE030688424.1, forward strand.
TCCATAACCATGATGCATCTTATTATTTATTATAGCCATATCCTATAACATAAGATTTAGAAGTTATGTCGAGACCTTTTGTGAGGGAGACTATCTCAGTCATAGTAGAGATCTCTTACTTCCTCTTTTCTTGGACTTCTTCTCTTCACCTTCCTCCATTTCTTCAGTGATATGAGCTTCTTTTCTTCTTTTGATATTGTTCCTTTAAAACAATATTTCCTGTAATGTCCATAATTTTACATCCATAGCATTGAATCTCAGCGATGCTCCTTTCTTTTCTAAGGACCAAAATTTTCCAATCTTCCCTTTCCTTCCCGCAAATGTTTGAATCTTTTAACCTTCAACACTTTTTCCCTCAACTTGTCTTCTTCTATCTTGCATAGAAACCACAAGTTGTCGAATGAGGTAACTTTCTTATCCCCACGGATATTTGTTACCTTGTTCATCAATTAGTGCATTTAGAACAATGATGATTATCTTCTTATCATCTCTCCCAAATTTCGCAATTGATATCTTATGAAGATATCCCTTCATTCTTTGATACCTTCAATTTTGTGTAGATCAGATCTAAGTCATGTGACCTTTATCACATCTTCAAAGAATATTCTTACAAGCTTATCATATACATCTCTTTGATGTCTCCAATATTGTTATATGAGGGGGGCTTTCATAAGAATCCCTTTCCATGAATTCAGAGGAGACCTTTTTCATTGATGTGTTCAATGACTTCACTTTCTTCGAGGACTATGTCTATCCTCCTTTTTCATGCAAGGAATTTAAATGACCCAACCAGCGTATAGATCTCCTTGCAAACACAAAGCCATTTTACCAAATTTAATTAAAGAATGAAAGATACTTACTTGACAAGTGAAGATGAAATCTTCTACTTGATCACTTTGATGATGTTTGAAGAAGATGTATTAGTGCGCCCTCTTGGATGATCTTCTTCCAAATGAAAAATCCTTTCTTCAATAAAAAAAATTGCTCCTTTTATTGATTTGTTGCTTCCTCAGATGATCTTTTTCAAGGATAAGAAGAGGATCCTTGATTTCTTTATAGCCATGAAGATGATGACAATGCCTTCTAACCTTCAAGATACTTCGACTTCTTCAGTGGTAAATGAGTGCAAATCAGAATTGCTTCTAGGTTTTTGACTTTCTTTTTGCTTCCTTCTTGAAGATAATTTCAAGACTCTTGCTAGAGTATATTTCTTCAATCTAGGGTTTTGGTAGATCTTGATTTCTTGCTTGGTATTCTTTGACTTGCTTTGATCCTTCTTTGAAGCTCGATTCACATGTGTCTACTTGCTTTGAATGCACCTTCTTGACTTCAGCACCTCAGCTTCGATACCATGTTGAGAAATCTGGGGCATGAATAGTTAAAGATTTATATACTCGATAATTGCTTATGATATAATTTTACTTCTTAGCTTATAATCTTTTCTCTATTATGTTATTATTGTGTTCCTTTCATCAAGGCAATTACCAATATGCACAATAAAAGACAAGTGACACAGCGTGTAGGCTTGTCAGTCAGGGCCAAAACCTCTTACCTCTTGAGAGGAAAACTCAATCAAAATTCGTCTTCTAGATCTTCAATTGATGAGTACCAAGACCATGACAAAGACCCTTGACTCTAGTATCCTCCAAAGAACCTTGTCACTAACCTTGATGCTTTGCCTCTTCCCTTTCTCGACTTTCTTCTTGATCTCGAACTGGTCTCCTCGGCTTCTTCTAGAGAAACTCTATCTCTATACTTCACATTGCTTCTTCTCGACTTCTCCTAGAGAAACTCGGTCTCTATAGTCTCACTGGCTTCCTCTAGAGAATCTCGATCTCTAGATCTTTATCTCGGTTACCCATAACAAATATCCAGAAAAATCCTTCCTTCGTTGCCCCAAAAGAAACCTCCTCTTCGCTGCCCCAGAAGAAACCTTCTTCACTATGCCCAAAAGAATCCTCCCTTTGCTTTGCCCAGAAGAAACTCTCCTTATCACTTCTTTGCACTTCTCTTTGTAGCCCTTCTTCTTTGCACTTCTTCACCAAATGTATGTCAATTTGATTGCCTCTAATTGAGGCTAAGTGTGGCTATATATACACTTCTTCTCATGTCCTTTAGGTCGACATGATCACAACAGATAGGCAGACTTCTTCTAGCATGTTCTTCCATCGTTGGAGGTTGACTTGAAGAGGATAAGGGACAAGGTCTTGGAGGATACTTTACATAAACAAGTTTGACTCTATACAAAGTGTAATGTGACTTCATTACATGACAATGACTCTCATCATTTTATGAACAGATTACAAATAATTCATAGACTCTCAATGGGAGTCTTGACTCAAAAACAAAATCTCTTGCTCATGAAACCCATGAAACAAGTCAATACAATAATTTTATTTTTCTTCTTTACATCTCATTACATAAAATCATAATTACATGTCATTATGAAGACCAAACCTAGTTACATTTTTCAAAAATACAAACCCTAGAACCATAACTTCAACCCCAAAACATCTTATGATGGACCCTTAATAAAACTATCATACATACCTCATGGTTACCTACCCATAGTGTTCAGCACTTTCGGATGCTATAGTTCCTTTATAAAGACACTGTGACCGTTATTGACCCTTTGCTATCTTCAAGAATTTCTCTTAATGAGGCTTCAACTAGGAATATTACTACTCTTTTGATGGCACCTGCTTCTCCAAGAGCTCTTTTCTACTATCTTGACAGCTACAAGACTTCTTTGCTACAGAACTTCACAGTAGAGATCCTTCCTGTTGTATTTATCTATTGCATGTAGATTCTTCTTTTCACCACTTTTCAGAATGTATCATTGGAAGGTTAGCCTTCTCGAATGATTGATCATGATATAGAGAACAAGTATATTTGAATGATTGATGTTTGCATTCTTAGTGCCATAGATATTTGATCCACCACAAACTCAGTGATAGGAATATGATATATCGTGATTGTCTTCACTAATTGGGCTTTTTGAGGAGTTCGATTTTGAGGATACCCAAAAATTTGACTCTGAAGTTGCTACAGTAGGATTGTCCTTTTGAGGAAATGTAAACAATCCTCTCTTTCAAGGCTCAGATGTTCGATCTTCTTACCAAAGGACTTAGATTGATTTTGAATATTTGAATTAGGCCTTTGGCCTCTTGAAATAGTGATATCCTTCAGAAATCATTTTATTATGCACACAGTTTGTTGGTCTACTTACTTGGTGAAGGGTTGATATTGTATCCAGAACTTTGCTTGACTTTCGAATGAGTATGGTTCCCTTTCAATGTCTTGAGATAGAGATGTAGTTCATTGTAACTTCTTTTTGCTATATTGAGAATAAACCTTTGAGAATTTTGTGCCCATGATTTTATCAAACTTTCTTCTTGAACTCAGCGCTTAAATATTCTTGAAGATTCAATGTTCTCTTTGATGCCTTGACTTTGATACTCGTTTTGATGCCTCTCTTCAAGCTTCCTTTCCTTATCTTGCTACCTTAGCTCTTGATGATCTTCTCATGCTTCGACCCTTGAGTGTCCCCTTCTTTGAGTTGCACTTAGCAAGTGTAGGTGATTTCTCTTACTTTGATCATTGTTTGTGATGTGTTTTTACTTCATTAGATTAACTTTTTCTTTTGTTGTTTCCTATCAATGTTTTTCTTCATCAAACAACTACCAAACCATAAAGAACAATAGGACAAAGGACAGAAGATGTAGGTGATCAGCTAGGGCCAAAACCTCTCCAATCTGAGAGGAAAACCCAAAAGAATCCTTCTTCTTATAGAGTCTTAAATTGACGAATTCCAAGACCTAGACCCTTGACCAAGACTCCTCCAAGACCAAGTCAATCTTGCCTCTTTTTGCCAAGTCACATTAGATGCTTCTTCCTTGTCTTCAACTTCGGCCTTCCAACACTTTGACTGCAACTTCGACCTACTTTTATGCAATTTCGACTTGGTTGAAACTTCTGCAATTTTTGGCTCTTGCTTCAAAAATCCTAGTATGCATGTGTGCAACGATTTCAAGCATATTTAAGTGGTTTTTCTCCTTCGCTTGTCTTGGACATTTCTTCTTGTGAATTTGGCTACCAAAATACTCCATTCTTGGGTTATATCTCAACTCCTTCAAGGTCTGCAATACCTTACTACGAAAACCCTAGCTGCAATCACAGGTGTGAGATGAATGGCCCAAAAATTGTGCTTAAAAAACTCTAGTCTTCTCCTTTTCGCTACTCAACAGAATTCCTTTCTTCCCTATTCACACTTCTTTATTTTACTTGAATGCTTGATGGATGTCCTCTTGAACTAGGTTGAGTCCTCCTATATATAGGTTCCTCACCCATGCTAGTAGGCCGACTTGACATCATTCCTAGGCCAACATGCCCTCTTTATAGGACAACTTGCTTCTTTTGGAGGTCGATTTGATTCTAGTGAATAGGCAAGGTCTTGGAGGGTCTTTTGACTCATAATTTTTCTTACAATATGTAACATGCCCCAAATGGGTCTTTCATACATGACAATGACTTAATGACTTGTAGACTCAATAACAAGCCTTAGGAGCCCACAATGGGAGTTTGACGTAAAAATAAATTTCCTTAAGCATGAAACCCATGCCTCAAGAGCGACAATAATAAATTTATTTTTCTCATTACATCCAATACATAAAGTCATGATTACATATGTTATTATGAAGACCGAACCTAGTTACATATTTCAACAGTGCCTTGATACAAAACTAACCAGTTCATACAAATGACTAGTGTTATACAATACAGAATCAGTCAAATCAATTAGGGAGACTAGATCGAATAGAAAGACTCCCAAACCAATATGCGTTGGCCAATGTTGATACTATTGGGTAGGAGTATGTGTTTGTATCCACTGCTTCACTAATTGTATAACTAAATCAATGCAATGCTAGAAACTGCTTATGTAAATGCACCAATTGGCACCATACTGTATATGTTATAATCACACCAAGTTGACACTCCAAACTATCAAGAAATCAACTATATATTATATGAAACAACTAGGTGCGTGTACCTTGACAATCACATAATACAATAGTGACTACAATGAATTTATACTTCTTTCGCATGAACACTGGAGAGATTTATACCATGACAATTACAACGATTTTAATTTGACATTAATAAAATCAAGTTCAGGAAAAAGAAGCCTAACATAAATGTTGCCAAATGGTACCATGAGTCATCTTATGTTTATCGAAAGTTTGAATGGTGGAATCAAAAGTCACTTGTTGTTGGTAATCATGATTTCCGTTAGACCAAAACACACAAGTGTTAGTCAACGGTCGCATTGCCATAGATAAGGATCCATGAGAGGCAGTTAGTCCATGTTGTGAAACACACAGGGAGCGTTGGTTTATCCAATGTCCAACAATCTCCCCCACAACGCGAATCGGGTGTGTATCGAACTTGTGACCTACACTCTGATACCACTTGTTGGCAATCACGATTGTCGTTAGAACAAAACCCACATGTGTTAGTCAACGATCGCAGCGCCAAAGATAAGGATCCATGAGAGGCGGTTAGTCCATGTCACGAAACACACAGGGAGCATTGGTTTATCCAATGTCCGACACTTGCCTTGCACTCTTTACATGTTGAGATTTGCTAGGGCAGGCCTCCGTTATTTAAATTTAGTTGGACTTTGTGTATCCATGTCAAGTTAATATTATTGATAAAAATTTTAGGCAATCTCTATTACATAGTTTTCAAGTTTATATAATGTGCTATGCATGTTTTTACGGGCAATGCAAGTATCAAGTTGCTGGCCACTAGGTTGTGGCAGTCTTTCAATCAAATATATATTAGCCACTTCAAAATATATATAAACAATTTATAACTTTTAAATAGCATCCACATGCATTTTTTGTTGCAAGGAAAAATGTGCAATACTAATTTCTATTTGAAATGTATGTTACGAAAGAGGAGATAAATCTTGCAAATTTGCAATAACTTGAGCTTTGTATGGTCCCAGAATAATGATTCAACCAGACATACAGATAGTAATGGACAACACAGAGGATGGTATCAATGGTATTTGGGTAGAATAGTGATATGATATTCATGAAAAGCATTCAACACCTCACTCTTCCAGATTTTGAAGGACGATAAACAGCCTCTGCAAGATGAAATTGTTAACCAGCCAACAATCAAAAGAGCATTACAATAGACAAAGGGTAAATAATGAAATGAATCCTGAACCAAAAAGTTAACTCTACACCAAGCACTCTTCCCAGTAAACAAATGGCATTGGAATAGAGGATTATCACTTTCAAACATAGCTAGATGAAAATTTATATTCAATAATGCAGCTATAAACCTAAAACCAATAGATATAATACCAAGAAGAATACAAATAAATTTTTCATTTGGAATGCCTAAACACGAATCCTAGAATTGCAATTTTACATAAATGTATCAGAGGCAAAGGCAAAAACAGAGCTATGTAGACTCTGCATTACTGAAGTTTCAAGAAATATATTAATGTACTATTTCACAATCATGGCATGTTATTGGCTTCGACCATTTCAAGTCTAAATCCTTGAGAAGTAGATAGAAAATTGACAGCTACAGGAACCCCAAGACAATCTCTCTGGAAAATCTCTTATATTAACAGCTTTACACTCTATTTTGAGCTGGAAACCACACTAATTTTCACAAAGAAACCCCTGCATATCATATTCAAAATATAGCAGTTAAATTCTGAATGATGTCTGAAAGTAATGCATGTTCTACGACTTTATTGAAACATGCTCCACAGCAGTGTCTACTACGAGTGCTACTTTCTGAGAAATCATGCCAACTATGATATAATGGTTGCACTGGATGCATACTATTTCATAATCTAGGATAATGTTTTGTAATCCAATTAAGTAAGGACCATTGATAATCATAAATAAGAGAAGATAACTGAATAAAAATAATGAGACAAGTGCATTACAAAGAAAAGAAAATCAATTCGTTGCACCAACCTTTACAATGAGAAGTCCTTTGGATCATTAGTTCGATAACACACCAGATACATACCAACTTCACAATTATATTTTCTATGGAATAACTTCTGTGTATTTAATTACGCAATCGTAAAGACGTCCCCCTAGAAACTCAGCAACTTCAGGATGTTTAACCTGTTCAAGAAGGTAACACTTTGTTATGAAGAAGAATGTCTTCTGCATGTACAGCATTATTTAACTGAATAATCAAGGGCCTCATATCTATATGAATGATTACAATTTACTATTTACTAATATGACAGTTTTCCTTCAGCGTGTCCAAGAATAATCTAAAAGAAATGAAGGTCACTGCTCACTGCTTAACAACAAAGTTACCGTCCTATAAGATTGGTGGGAAATTATAAAAAGAAAAAATTGTTTTAATTGTCTGTAAAAGTTAATAAACCAGAGACAAGATGCTGAAAGAAAAACATTAAATAAGTAATAGGCAAAGCAAGAAATGAGAAACAGGAACATATAGGACCATGACATAGTAGATAAGTTACCATTCCGAGTTTAAGTGAATCACATTTGAACTGCCCATAGAGATTGGTCTCAATCGCACGCCCCTAGATCCAATACAAGCATTTCATTATTTGTTGTGACTTCAACATTTGAAGTCCCTTAACAGAATCCAAAAGACTTTGCAAAAGAATAACACTTACCATACCCTCCAAAACAACCAGATCTGCGTCATTTGATAAATATCCAAGCTCAGGCGATACATATGAAAGATCGATAACCTGTAGATATTCACATCATATCTCAAAATTTTTATTAGCACAATGATAACCTGTAGATATTCGTATCATATTTCAAAAGTTTGATTAGCACAATGCAGCTGAATTCTATGTTATATTTCCCTTTTTTTCAAAATTTGACAGCTACATGTTTCAACAGGATGTGCCGTAGATGATCTAATTCAAATTGGACTAACAGGTGAGAGAATATCTTAATCTAAACCCAATAATTGTATGCAAAAGAATATATATATTAAAAACTTTTACAAGGGAACTCTAAAGAACTAACCTGTTGATTAGTATAGGGATTACCAATCTGTTGATGATTATAGGGATTACTAAGCTGTTGATGATTATATATTAGAGGAAAATAGTTAAGAGTTAAGGGTTACAAGGATTACCAATTGTTAGCTATATTAGTTATAGGGATTATTCGTTGAGGTATATATGTCAAAGGGTTAGGGGATAAAACTGTTATGGACTACATGTGAGAGGGGTTAGGAGAGATATATAGAGGGTTAGGGGATAAAACTGTTATGGACTACATGTGAGAGGGGTTAGGAGAGATATATAAGGGATTATGGGTTTTAATAATAAGACATTATAAAAATTAGAAAATGCTATAATTAGTAATAGTTACATGTGATGTAACGAATAAA